>JAQIWG010004445.1:0-16006 GCA_034695025.1 Chamaedrilus cognettii | reverse complement strand
CAATTTTGCATTTATTTTGTCATTTTTGAAGACAGCAGCTTTGAATGTAACGGTTGACCTTGCGCGCCGTCACGTGTACGTGCACACAGAGCTGTGCGCTGTTTTAATTAAATAAAAAATCGATACGCAACACAGGTCGAGTGTCACTTCTGTTACTTCTATATTCTGTGCTTTAAATGATTGCATTCCATTGATGACCAAGTGACTTCGATGCATACCTTTACAATTGATAATGCTCAACGATTCCGGAATCTTCATGTAGTGACTCTCTGTCTGTTCTCCCCCATGTCGCGAACAGCCCGCCTTGTACAACACCCCATCCTTTGACGCATCCTGAAAATCGTTCGAAGCAATCGAATTATAAACGTTTCCGTTGAGAACCTTTCCCCCCTGCGAGGACAGATAGTTGAGGTCAGAGTTCATGTGATCCCCGATGAACATGGACTTGAGAGGACTGTTGAACTTCTTGCGTCGATATCGGAGAAGAAAGATGAAAGCTGTGATGGTGGTGAGTACAAAGAGGGCGCCAAAAGTTCCAAGGAGGATTGCGACAAAAGAGTCCTTCTCGTCTCTGACGACAGGTGGCGCATCGGAGGCGAACTCGACTGTGAAAAAGAACAAGCTGCGCTATTAGGCGATTAGGATCAACAATAACGACAGAATGTGGTGAAGTTAAGAAAGGATATAGATAAAATATAGCTAATTTCAAATACTTTGTATATCATTTTTACCAGAGATTTTAAAAATAGGCTTAAGACATAAGAGTATCGTACACGAATGATATATACATACACAAGGTTAAACACTCATAAGCTATCATCAATGGACTGCTCTAAAGGTTTTCATATTCAATTTTTAATAATTGATTAAATCGACCGATAACCTTTCCGAATTTAATAAATCATTATTATCAACCATTTATTGCTACAATAAAAAGGATCTTACTGTGGCCATTGAAGACGCCAACTTCCGTTTCGCAGGAAATGGAAGCGTTTGTTGGAATATAAGCTGTGTGATTGATCACAGCGAATGGTTCGGTAGATAGCATCATAACGGCTACTCCGTCCGTTGAAACTAACGTTGGAGGTTTCGGCTCAGCTTCTTCTTCAACACTCCCATTGACCACTTCTGCAAACGCATGATAATGTTTCACAAAACAGCGATGATTATTAATCGCAATATAGTATTTACATATGGCATTTTGACCCACCATGTGACTTAATACATGGTGGAGTGAAAAAACCTATCACGCATTATCGCATACTAGTGTATGCTAACAAGACATGAGTCGGATAATGAGGGCACTTTGGGTACACACCACAGCATTATGGTGCTCACTAATACTTGAAAAATAAACTGATAAAATTTGTTTAAAATTTAATAACATTTGCAAGAGTAAGATCAAGCAAAGTCTGACATAGCGTTTCTTTACCCACCACCTCCACCTCGTAAACAGCCTAATATTACATCAAGCTAAATGTAAAATATATGGTTCAGCTGCAGCTCTTAACAACAAAGTGCATGCTGCACAGTTTACAGCCGTGATCGGCCATGATGTACCTGCTCCTGATTGGGAGTATTATTGGAACGTGATTGATTGGGGATGGGAGGATTATCGATTTGGATGTGGAGGTTGAGTTGCAGCGCATCAGTCATGCTGTGTGAACCGGTAATGGAGAGGATCGAGATGAGTATCAGAGTTATTCTTGCGCGACAAAGAAGTAAAACCAGAGATAAATCAAGCTAATAACAAGCGAACGCAATCATATCCATTATCCAAACATTCTTCAAGTTTTCTTCAACATGATGCAGTGATAAAGTACAGTGATTGTATCATGCGCTTGCTATATAACATTTAAATCAATACGCACTTTTTCTGCACTAATGAAAGTGATGAAAAAGTGTGTGATATTTTGTCGTTACGTGCATTTCACTATGAAAATAGATTTCAACATATATACAGAGAGCATTTAATGCAGTCATGCACCGTATAGTGTAGTTGTCAGGCATCGGGAAGAAACACTTGTCACAATTCAAGCACAATACAAGCACACGATACAAATTTTTATTAGTTTCCATTCTCGTGTCATTTCACAATTTGTTTGTTTGTCGTTGGACATGATTGTGTTGCTGTACATTGAAGTGATGCAAATAAAGAAAAAAAAAGAAAAGAAAAAAAAACTTGGACTTGTATCAGACCAGACGACAAAAGGTCACTGGTCAGTTAGTTAGGAAAGAGCACAAAATGGTGGTTAGTTACTGAAGAGCAGAATGCATAAATTATCACATATATCACAATTGACGACAAAGAGTTCAAGTTATCGAGATGTTGAATTACCCGACACAAATCGCACTTCGCTGACCATGATCCAGCGCGCATCAAACAACAGCACGACCTTGACGTGTTGCGCGACTCGGTGCGGTATCGGAATCAGCACGTATCGCGCCTGCTCTGACACGACGTCCCTCGTGCTCTCATACACCTCCCGCACTTCGGCGTAGTAATGCCCCCCCACGCTGAAATACACATACGCCACGCGAAACACACCAATCTCCTTTGTGAAGAGGTTGTTCGCGTGGATGAGAATTGCGCTGAAGTTGCGCACGCGGTCGAACCGAAACGTAATTTCGACGGGCTCCGCGGCAGCGCTGTCGTTCTTCCACGCGACCCACTCAAAACCGCGCCGCCCGATGAGCTGAAGATCAAGGCGGAACTGAGTGTTTCCGAGCTGTCCATCAGTGAGCTGGCCGAGACCGCCGGACAAATGTCCGTTCTCGACGTGACCGTCGTAAGTGAAGTCAGAGAAATCGAGCTCGCCTCCGCCGCGCTTGTCGCCTTGTCGCATGTCGTACGACACGACTCCGTCTGTGATAACAACAAATTTTACATTGCAAAATTGTTTACATCGAAAATTGTGAAGATTGCATTGGCTGGATGCCTGCTAATTCTAATAGTTCATGGATATAGGAATATACGATGTAATTTTAATTTTTTTGGTTATAATTACACGCTTCAAAACACATTTTTATTGACACAATCCTTTAAAAAATATAATCATAATTATGCATGTCGTTCGAATCAAATAATAGCTGCGTTTTATGTCAGAAGCAACAGCAATCCTTACTAGGCCACCGAAGGATTATGGACCACCATGTAAGCTAAGTTTGACCGTGTGGCGCGTATCCAGGCAGCAACAAGTAATCACTCCTTAGATGGTATTGGTAACAAAGCGGGTAGGCCTACGAGACTAGTCAGCCGTTTGTCTGGTATTCAATCAGTCACGCCAACACTAAACAGTCATAGCACCTAGCGCGCTAACACTAAACAGTCGCTAGACCAGAGACAGCACAGGCGGCCACAAACTTGACTGGACGCGTATACAGCAGCGGGAAGTCAAGTATCAACAAGGATTTGTTTATTTGTGGGAGTCAAAGATGTTTAGGTTTTAAAATTACAAAGAGCAGGAAACTTCAGCCACTGATAACATGTAAACGTGTAAGGTGCATAGGAACTGGTTTTTGTATTTACAGTTTTTCAGAAGGATATATACACCGTTGACTATAAATTCAAATAGGCTTACGTAATTCCATAGTGAAATTTACAATCAAGATTGAACAAACACAAAATGTACAATTAGAAATATATAAAAAAATTGAGTCGATGCATATTGTTTTAAATATTGGTATAAAAACAGAACATATTCAATTGAGCAAATATAATTTATATCAAAAACATTGACGTTCATTACAAATGAAAAGCGTAATGAACATTCTGGAGAAATGGACGACCGTAGTAAAATAAAAGAAAAAGAAAATAATGTGCCAACTGCTAGCGGTCCTTACGCTCATTAATGCAGCTTTATGATCTGTAACGAGTAGGCCAATTGGTTACAGTAGGCTACACAAAGAGTTACCTACAAAGACTTTTTCTGCCAACAATGTCACGACAAGCCTAGCTTCTACAATCCACACACCATAACTGATGATTATTAATACAAAATCATATCTTGACAAACCGAGCAGCGTAGTTAAGACTATCACTCCATGGTAATTAAGCAACGTCTACTCAGTTTCTAGCTTCCGGCGCGTCACACTGGCATGGGACAGTTGCATAAATTGCAGTAATATAACCTAGGGCAGGTATCTGTTGGGATGGAAAAGAGCCAGAAGCAGAGCACAGATAGAAGTTCACGAATCATAACAAAAACCGTATTTTAAAGATAAATTACGCTACAATATTACGCAAGATGAAACGACAGTTCGGTACTGTATATAAATTATTAAAACATTGACTTCATTTACTTAAAATTCATGCTAGACAAAGGCATAAGGCTCATAAATAGAAAGTTTGATGACCTGTCCAGGGGCAGCCGTACAGTTCGACCCTGATGCAGATGGTCCGAGGGTGGTTGCTGTAGGGCACAAAGCGGACCGCCCTCGCCACTACAGGGGGGTTCAGCTCTCTCAGCTCCGCCAGATACGTGTTGCTGTTCCCTTTCAGGATCTACATCATATTTTATTATTCAAATTGTTATAATTTAGGTCCCCATTATAATTTGAACACAGCAATTTAATTTAGGCCTATGCGTATAGTGAAAGTTCATTATTTTTGATGCAAACAGTTTTTTTTCAGCACAAATATTTTATAGTGAGTCGGTCTAATAACTTACTTTGTTATATATGCATGAGTTTCATGCAAGTGCAAATTGCACAGATCAAAGATGTGATATAAAATTTATACTAATAAGCATTTATAAATATGTTGATATATTGCATTCGGCATATTATATAGCGATAGTTTATAACACTACTACAGAGTTCTTTACGACAGCCATATTGCTACAGTGTATTACGTAGTTCTGTATCATGGCTACATACCTCAGTTCCCTTGCGGTCCTTGTATCGAATCCACTGTTCCCCCTCCTCGCGACGATACTCAAACAAATAAGATGGCGCAAACTCCTGTCCCTACAGTCAAACATTACAATTATAGGAATACCGGTCACCAAAAGCATTAACGGCTGTTGCTACTATGCAACAACTAAGACTACTTTTGGGGGAATCAAATTAGGCTAAATAAACAATCAAAACGAAAACCAGGTTGTATATATAGGCTAGTCAGTTTAAATCCGTTGCTTAGCTTGTATCCCTTACAGCTAAAGGTTCACCTATTTTCTCTGGTTAGGCTACTGCTAACAATGACAGAATGCAGGTTTTGATCCAATAAACTGCTCGTTATGACTTGCTAGTGCTATTAAAACACCATCAACAGACAGTTCCAAGCTTTCATCACCGATAGCGAGCGAGTGCATATGGTTGCCCACCTGACCGTTGCCGAAGCGCCCCTGCGTCTCGACTTGTGTAACGACTTGAAGCCGACCCAGATCGATCTGAAGCCACTCGTACACGTCCCGGGAGATGGGGACACCAGGACACCAGGCGCCCCCATTCCTCTCCACCCGCACCCTGCAAGCAAGACAACCTCATGCTCCACCGATATCTTCCATATTCCTCGACCGTTTTAAATCAGTAGGTCCTACAGAAAATACTGAACTGCATTATGAATGTATACAATTTCATGTGTGCAATTTTATTTCAAGCACAGAGCGCAAATAAAACATCAATTCGATCTCTAAAATAGACGCAGTTTAAAAAGGAAGACCAAAGGCCCTAGTGCCACTTTCACAGCTCATATACAATTAAAGCTCATAGTTACAACCTGTCAAATCATCGCCTGTCAATACATTATACATTCGTAATAAGAAGGTTATTCTTTGTTAAATGTACGAACCAGACAAATACTATATATGAATTACATTTTTATAAAAAATGTATGAAAACCGTTCCAGCCAACAAACTATAAGTGTGATAATTTATAGGCCTATCAGTTATATGGTGAAGACAGTTCGTGTAATATAATTTCAATTGGTCAGAGCAGAAGCAAGAATTAGTTTGATATTAGGTATCAGACCGGGCGTTGGCCGGGCCGACACTCTTCTCGTCATAGGATGAGCTTGCTGTGACGGCTTCATCCGGGATGTCGCCTGAATGCATGCCCAGGTCCTTCCGACAGTACTCTGCAATCCATTCCAGCATTTCATCAATCTACCGGTACCATTATTTCATCCACAGGTTGTTGTCAATTAAGTATTATGCGTTATTACTGATAATAATTATTAGTCGTAATATTAATAATTCATATTGTGTACATTGCGTAATGTAATAAAGCATATCGACAAAAGCTGGCAGATAATACTGTATCCAAATGTACAGAAATTCAAGTAATTAAGAGGGTAGAGGTGGACATTATGGTATGAATGGGTTCTTCACTAAATATAGGCCGATACACGTTGCTGTAATTAGCGTTAGAACGCAAAAATGCGGATCAGAATAAACTGAAGCTTGGTACGGCGAAGCATAAGGGCATAATTCAATTTAGTCGCACACAGTCCATAACAAAGATTCGAAATCAATGTTGCTTACACGTGACTGCGCAATAATTCCCGCTCGCCGCACCCAGAGCTATTTCTCCCGTTAGCGCTGATTTCATTACAGAATCTGCCTCCAGCTACTAACGTCATCAATTGCAATTTGCAATCAGGCGAGCTTTGCAGCACAGAATGTGGGCGGATGAGGACAAAATCCCACCGCCGCAGGTCCCGTTGGAGCCTCACAGCCGGTCTCATGCAGGGGATCTGATTTAAATCCCAGCACGGGTCCTATGTGCTTTCAATTTCCCCTTGGCATTGACGCCATCGGTTAGCGAGGCTCAAGCTGTCAGCTCGCTCGCAGAGTTGAAGCGCTAATGGTTGGATGTGTGTGCTGTATTTGTGTCCATCACGGCCCTAAGCCCGGCGCTGCAGGGATCGACGATGCCACTGCTAGGGATTCATCACTAGATTTAAGGATATTTGAGCCATTTAGGGATCTGAATTTTAACGCAATCCCGAGATATCAGGGGATTTTTGAAAATCTCGCATTTTATAATGGGACCTGGGGATATCTTTATCAAAAAATCTATCTAAGGATATTTTTTGCCGAGAAACCCAGAATCTAGGGATATTCCTTTTGGTTAAATGGTAGGCAATCACTGGCGGGAATGCCAGGCTATTCGCGCTGTGTTTGATTCAGGACTGAGAAGCGGAAGAGATGGTTTGACAAGAGGCAACGTGCAAAATTATTTCTGGCTCTCATTGGCAGAGCAGAGTTTGGATTTAAACTTCAAAGCAGATCTCGGGGAGGAGGAAAGGTTTGGTTTGAACTTTTGGGCTGGACTTTCATTGAATCTGACCCAGGAATGATTTTGAATAAGGGCAGACTTAGAGACTCAAGTCTTTCAGAAAATTTATTGTACATGTAATTTGAACAAAAGGAATTTGAAAAAGCCACATTTTAAATATAGCTCCATCAAAATTATTTCAAAATTTTTATCTTTCATAACTCAAGCCTAGCTTGGGTCATGAAAGATCAGTTCTGAAGGATCACCTGCATAATCCAGGGCAACTTGCCCATTGTCTCCACGGTTGCGCCATGAGCGCATAAAAACTTACAGCCATGTAGCATTAATAATATTAATAGGATATTAATTAATTCATTCATTCATTTAATTAAATTAAATTAATTAATTAATAGGTAAAAAACTGCATAAGACAGCTTTGCCAATTGATGCATTATCGTCATGTAAACTCCGGTAATCAATGAGTTCAATATGTGCACGAGCATTGCACAGACTGCGAACAAATCAATACTTTAATGTGCCGCACACGTGTTTAATACAGAATAATTACTCCGCAGGATGCATTACGTACAATTGTACATGTATAGCCTAGCATTGCATGACCAAATGGGTCCAACGATTGTTAGCACAGCCGCCGTGCATCATAATGCATAGGAGCATAAAACTCATTGTGCTACCACATGACCTACAGCTACAGAACACATGTCACGTCATTACAGCCGGTGATAGGAGAACTACCGTTCCATAAGCGACTGTGCCTCAACGAGCCTAAAATCAGAAGTTCGCTAAAACGAATAGCGGTTATGTTTATAAATTATCGGATAGGAAACAGAACTGAAAAATTGGAAATCGAATTATCTTTTACACCACTCCAAGTGCAAAAGTGCCATTAGGATGGCGCCCAAGTCTAACTCCCGGACAATAAAAATTGTCCAAGCTCTGGAAGTCATGATTCAAGAGGGAGGAACAAGCTTTCCGCCTTGAGAATAAACCCTGTGATCGATCACCTACAATTCATCATTACCGGCGTTAATCCCGGCCGACGACTGATCCTGTTTTGAAAACATCTCCGATCCTTTCACATGAGTAACAGTGACGCCACTGGGATATTATATCACTAAATTTATGGATATTTAAGTGATTAAGAGATCCGATTTTAAACTAAATCCTCAGATGTCTGGGGATATTCTTTAAAACATGGCGCTTTTTACAATGGGAGCTGGGGTTATTTTTGGTAACAAAATGCAATATAGGGATATGTTTTGCTTGTACTCAGAATCTAGGGATATTCACTTTTGACTCAATGGTATCACTGGTGAGTAGTACAAGCGTCGGATGATCCGAGGAAGACGAAGGAGGGTGTTGCCGCCAGTTTTGCGTTACCGGCTCTAATCAGTGAAATCACGGTTGCGGAACGGGGGCGGTGAAGCGTACGAGCGTTAATGCAGGGATGGGCAGGACAGCAGACGCGCAAATTGTTCCGCAGACAGCGCCGGAAGGTTTAGACGGCTAATCCGAACCGTGTGCTAGCAGCTGTGTAAAGTTGGACGCTCCAGAGGAGCGGAGTGCTTTATACAGCGTTTAGTTTGATGAAACATTAACCCGACTGCACACCTAGCGGTCAAAACGAAGGAAGCGGTCAAAACGAAAGAAGTCTTGTCGTTAAGGACTAAAAGTAGAGAACTCCTCGAGACGCCGACTGCTTGCGGTCGTTTGTCATAGCGCGCACAAATTTCGGTCAAAACGAAGGAAGTTTTGTCGTTAAGGACAACAGTCCGCAGAGAACTCGTCCAGCAGCCGACTGCTTGCGGTCGCTTGTCTCGGCGCGCAGACCTGACGTCATGATCCTTAACGACGAATGCTGCATGCAGCATTCTTTTTGTTAAGGTCAAAGTGACCTTAGGCTAAGGACGGTGGCTGGCGTTCGTTTGACCGACAGCGCGCACTCCTAGCGGTCCCGCGCCTATTCGGTCAAACGAACGCCACGGTGAACCTTCCTTCGTTTTGATCGAAAGGTGTACCGGCGCTAAGGACGTCACGCTGTGTAGCGACCGATACCTTGAAAGGGGAAAGATGGTAGAGGTTCTCATCCTGACCCCATACACATCAGATATTAACACCGGCTCTTTTGCATTGTCTGAATTAACATGTGCCTAAAAGTCAATTTCATCAAAACAATTGATGGTTATGGGATCTAGTCATATTGGGAGCATATTTACTAAACGTTTAGTAAACGTTTAGTAAACGTTTAGTAGCGTTTAGTATAAACATGTGTCCTTTTACTGCTATGGAATATGAAGCGCATCCTTCCCATAAGCCTGGTTTTATCACAGTTTTAATCATTAACGATCAAGGGTTGTACAACAGAGTTCTATGCCAGTGGCATTTTACTGTTTTACTTTTAGTTTTACAGCATTAACATATCGGACTTCTTTGATTATCTTCTTTTGAAAACGCAAACTTGATATTTCTAGGCCCACTGTTGTGACATGTAGCCCGAGCGATGAAAAACGTTCAAAAATTCAGCTGACACAAACAACTACTTCTTCTAATTAAGAAGCGTGGACACATGTGAATTTTAAAGCGCAGCCTGTGGCTGATGATATACATTGAATCCAGAATGCGGACGAATGCCACAAGTTCCACGTTTCACAAAACTGTCAGACTGCGTCCGGGATTCAGACGGTTCCGATACATTAAGCATTTCCCAAAATTAATCCTCCAATCGTAAACTCATTGTGAAGCTTTGATGGTGATCCGAGGAGAACAGGCGCGTTATCGGCTCAGGCATAAATAACAAACTCGGCCTTTGGGAGGAACGTAAGCTAAGGAATCACGGGTGGCCTTTAGCATTGCTACTGAATACTGAGCGTTAGCCAACACAGGGCTAGGATAAGTGTGAAAACATCACTCTACTTCAAAAGGAAATCAAAAGCGATTTATTTTGAGCAGTGGAACAATTTAAGAAGGCAAGAGATTTTAAACGTGGCAGGTCTAAAACAATGCCATGCAGGCGCTGAGCGGTTAATACTGTATAGGATATTGGATCATTTAATTGTAATAATCATCACAGTGGATAATTTCTAATACGATCTGACATATAAATGTTTCTAAAAGAAAAAATTAGCTTAAACAATCAGGCCAAAGTTTAAACGGAGAGAGATAGCCATGCAGCTACCGTAGCTGCATAGCTATTATTACATTACCACAAAGTAACTGCTATTATTTCTAAATTAATGCAAATTTTGAGCAGAGTAGCTTAGTGAGGAAGAATTACATCTAAGCAAACGTAACTTAGCTAGATTTGAGCAATGGGCTTCTACACGCAGCATTATTATTGTAAATAAAACTCGTGAAAATAGACTTGCAACTCGGTCCCCACAATAGGTTCAGAAATTTCTTTAAAATCACCAACCTAATGCCTGCAGCTAGCAGAAGTTGCCGCAAGAATGGAGCTAATGTATGAAAACAAACTCAGGTCGCGGGGAGGCGCCATGTATCAATCTCTCGTGGATCCCTCTGACCAGCGAGTAAATAGGGCGGTAACTCGGTACGCTGCAGGCTGCAGCTTCAAAGGAATCAAGTGGAAGAGGCGCTACAGCTTCTCGCAGTTCTCGCTACACCGGATAAGCTTTTAAAAGGTGGCTATTGTGGGAGCAGGAGAGCGCGGAGCAACCGATTCCTGCACAATTTATGGATTTCATACGAAATTGCATTCTCAGTGAATCCAGAGCTCATCTAATAATATTCTTAGCAACATGGAAAACTTTCAGTCTTTATGCTTCGTTATTGCTTCATAGACGGTTAATAGGAAACTTCTGAATAAATTTGTATTAACAAACAGTGTCACATGATAAATATTATGCCACCCAGTAACAGACAATCGCAAACAATTTGTTGCAAATGCACGCAAGTAGCTTTTCAGGCACAATTATAGCATCTGATGATATTTTTCTACATTTAAATCAATAAGCTGGTTTTTTTTACGAATGCTACAATCATTGTATATTTAAATATCACAAGCTAGTTGTCATTGGAGATCTTTCTTGTCCCTCCTGTAACATTTCTCACAAGCCTGATACATATTCGCCGTTTCCGGGACGATAATCTGAATTCATTGCTTTGCAGGCAACAACGCTGTCTGTGCTTGTTTTTATGAACACACAAAACTCGCCGAGTACACTCGCACAATAATGAACCCGTAGATACCTGGAATGACTCTGAGAAGAAACCATCATTACCAGTTCGAAGAAACGAAGCAAAGTCTCAGAAAACCAATAGTCAAAAACGGCCCTCATCACTTCTGACCTCAGCGACGATCAATCATAGCAAGATCCAAGCCATTCAGCGCATCACCCAACAAGCTGACACGCAGCAAACACACCGAACGCATGCGATAGTGATTACTGCGACGACTTTAATCGGATGCACACAGTCTCCGGGAACGCGATAGCGGTGAGAAGGGTCCCCCCGAGACGTCCGGGGGACCATTAAGGGCCTGGAATCAATTATTGGTCAGCGGGCGTGACCAATAACGGGACGACAAAGATTCGATCCTCATGCAATGGGAAAATTGTTATATATTTCAACAATTTTTGGCTTGTTTTAGGGTTAGGTTAAGAATAGCGTTGGTTTAAGTGGGGGGGGGGGAGTTTACGGACCGCGTGTAGTAACAAAGACTATTACAGTCCGCTTCTGTGTAAGAGGGCCGACACAGAACCGCTCCCCCTCTTTAGTCGCCTTTTACGACTCGCCCAGGGAGCCATGAGCTGCAAGTCTATTCTTTGCTCCCCGACTTGCTGGGGTTTAGTTTAGGTTATATTTGGAATATATTTGAGTAATTGTTTTACGTCTAGATTTGGGTGTTTGCTAGGTCTCGGTATAGGTGAAGGATAAATTGAACATGAATTCTATAAATGGAGCAATTGCAATAGAGGACACGGGTCGTTCTTCTTGCTATAGAGCACCCGGTTGGACACACACGAGATATATACCTGTATAGCCTACACCAGAAAAAAACATACCCTATGATAACTACAATTCATGACGAGGCCATATGCAAAATAAAAGACCCATGCATCTTGTGTTTTCAAGTTTGAAATCAGGGATTAAATTTACCAACTGAATGGTCAGAAATTAATTTTAGAATTAGCTAGCATGAAGGTTAACAAGCACGCAACTTTTTATGTAAAGACTGCATTATTTTTCCGGTATTGGGTTATGTCGAAAACGCCACCCGGTGGCGTATCACCATACCCAAATACCGGCAAAGCCAAAGCCTACGCTAGCCTACGTCCTAGCATAGCCTATGCAGCACACCACCTAGCGGCCTAGCCTACATGATTAACATTTATTAGCATTGACAAGCTCATTTTTAAAAGATGAATATTGAATTTTGACCCTTGCATATAACTTCTATTTTTAACTACAGTGCAGGTCTATAAGCTACTACAAATCTCGGACAGCGATGAATATATTTGCTAAACTGAATTCATGACCATAATACCTAACAGTCTTTCACATGTCATGGAAATGTGTATTGCGACTAAGAGTTCTCCTGATATAATAGCCGTTGTATTGCATACTTGAAGCATGAGACAACACTAGGGCAACTATATATCTGCGTCGCTAAAAAGTCTACTTTCACTGCTAGTATCTATATGCGTCTGCCATAGACTGCGTGGGCTTTGGCTTTGCTGGTATTTGGGTATGGTGATACGCCACCCGGTGACAGTCTGGCACTTCGTCACCCCGTCTCGGGGCGCTGAGAGATGCCGCAGAGACTCGCGTCGTTGGCAAACGCACCCGGCGTACTGGGACTATACTGCACGGAAGCACAGAGCGCTACAAATCACGCAAAATTGACCGTTTGGGAGGAATGATGAAAGTATTTGAGAGCAGAGTTCACGGTGGGGGGGGGGGGGGGGGGGGTGGTAAACAATAATAAGGAGAAAGAAAGGGAGGAATATCTCGACGTTTGGTAGGCCTACTAGATCAACTGTGTGCCATAATACTTACAATAATGTTCATTTTATAGGCATTGATGGCTTCCAAGCGCGCGAAGTAAACTGATCGATCTCATTTTGTGATAAATTGAAGTTGCGGACAGTAGGAACCATTCCTAGGCTAAATGCATAAGGCTATATTAAAACAACTACAGTAACTGATTTACTAAATAATTACACTATCCATTATAGCCCATAATGAAAATTGCAGTAGGCTACTTTGTATAACTAAGTTGTATTTAAACGTACAGTCACAGGTTTAGCTGCGCGTTGAACTTAATCTCGCACGAATAATTAAATAAATAAATTGAATTCGCGTCGTGGGGGATACTTACACTCCACGCCTTAAGCCAATTTCTGAGCGAACAGCTTGTTTCAATGATTTCATCAGTGCTTGAATAGAATTCCAAGCGGAAATTATAATTTTTTCGTCGATATAAGGCACCGACTCAACGGCACCATAAAAATAATTAAATTAATATATCAGGCTTCTTCACAAGTGTCAAGCCGGATGCTAGCTGTCCACTGGTTGTATATAGGGCCTACTTTCCACTCGATAGGAACAAGAGCTCACAATGCCTACAATTGAAATTGATAGCGGACAATTGGACCACGGACAGATGACAAACAACGGACAATCGGACTACGGACAGATGACAAACAAGCGCTGAATGCCGAGTTCAAGACGCGAGCTTTGTGTCCATTGAGACCACTGGTGCGCGGCGGCACAAGCACCAGCCAAACAGTTCTAACATTCGTCGCAAAGAAATGGCCAACACAAAGCGATCTCACAGCGCATTGATCGCCGCGCATCGAATAAAAGCAGAAATGAAATCATTATACGTTTGAAGTGTGCTCCGATTCATTATCGACCCTGAAATTAGTTGTTAGCGAGCTTTTTGTTACCCCCCTTTCGTCTAATCTCAGACGAAAACCATTCTGGCTGTAATTGCCAATCGGTGAATGCTCATGGCCTCTTGGCCTGTATGACCAGTTGAGTGGCTGGTCACCTTTTATGTCGTCGTTAAGGAGTACTAAGAAGCAAGTAAGAACACATTCAAATACGACACTCCATTGACACGAGAACCCGAGAAGGCGTTAAAGTCCCCGATAACCTTTGAGATTGAATGCCAAGATAGATACATATCTTTGTTGACTTATAAAAGAACTCATGCTAAAAGTCTGCAGCATTATATACGATTCACACCAAGTGCTGAGCGCCAATGAAAGACCTTCTTAACCTCATAGATCGAACGATACGATAGCTCGTATCAGCTAGATCGCTAATAACTCCTTCACGTGCGAGAATTACCCCAAGGTGTTGGCCTGGGAGTGCTAAATACTGACTTATGCTCGCGATATTGGCCAAACTGCTAGACCGGTGGTCCGCGCCCAGCCTATGCCGATACTTTCGACTGATTTAAAAGTCTCTATGATAGATTTACTCGGAAGGAAAGTAGCCGGCGGGCACGGGAGGAATGGAAAGGTCGCACCACGGAGCTGACCGCCTGATATACGCCTCGCGTTAACGGGATCGTGAGGGGAATGATTGCTTGCAGACAGACGCAGACGTTACCGAACGCAGACCGCGTTGAAGGGAATGACAGAGAATACTGGGATTTAGGATTATGGCCATAATATAAGCTACGACCATAAATTGTGAAATTTATACAAAATTTTATAATGGCCAAGATTAGGCTTCAATGGACACAGCATTTAATAATAAATTTACATTAGATTAGAACTGAAATGTTTTACAATCTCTCCCTAAAACAAAATTTTTGTTTAATTGTTAGAGTGAGAGATAAAGGAAATTAACACCATTCAAACTCAAGGTTAATTGCAGCAATTTGAAGAAATTTCAAATCATAACCATAGAAGTTATTGCGCCGGAGCTTCAAGCCTATATGGCGCGTATACAAACGCCCAAATATATGCATGCTCATTTACATATAGTGAAGGTAATATGCCAAGGAACTTGCTGCAGGCAATGTTCATCATGTACTGGGCCCTGTAAATAGGTACTTGCTTAGAGATGATGAAAGTTGGCGTAAGTGCCAGCCACTAAGACTTGGCAGTACCAGCGTACCAGGTAACCGATATGAATAGACACCATCTACACCAGTGCTTATGCTATCGCCGAGGTCACAGCGGGTCAAACAATTAAAGCTTGAAATACTGTATTTAATTTCTATACACTGATGGATACAGTCTGATAAAGTAAATACATCGAATGGGCAGCCAGACGGGGTAAATTGGATCCGCAGTGTATCTTGGGTTAGAGCTGGTATCTGATACAGGTGCAGAAACCATGATTTGAGTGCAAATCGGAAATGACATGAAAATTGTTCAATTATAATGCAGCCGTGTTTAGCCATTGCCAAAATTGTCAAGTATCAAATCTGGTACATATTTAATGAATTCATCAATATTCATTTACATGCCATGCTGGTAAAATATCTATTATGCAAAATAAAGTATAATGTCCAATTTAAGTAATTACAAATGCCGTATATATATTTATGTTTAAGAAACGATCACAAATTCTTAACTTGATGAGTAGCCTTTGCTAAAAAAACCAATCGGCCTTTTTAAAGAAAGTTATGAACTATGTTCAATAAGCAATTTACAATATGGATACATATTCCACTTGCAGTGTGCACACAATACGCACAGTATACACATTACACTTGCAGTGTGCACACAATACGCACAGTATACACATTACACTTGCAGTGTGCACACAATACGCACAGTATACACA
>JAQIWG010004444.1:0-16006 GCA_034695025.1 Chamaedrilus cognettii | reverse complement strand
AAAAATTTCGGCCAAATCGGTGATGGTCATGTCAGATTTTATTTTAAATTGTGTTGAT
The DNA here is from genome assembly GCA_034695025.1 of Chamaedrilus cognettii. Lineage (NCBI taxonomy): Eukaryota > Metazoa > Annelida > Clitellata > Enchytraeida > Enchytraeidae > Chamaedrilus > Chamaedrilus cognettii. The sequence goes on along the minus strand of JAQIWG010004444.1, from coordinate 15,948 downwards.
TTGGCGTGGAATCACCCAAAGGGAGCAGCCAGAGGGCAGCACTGACCGATGGCCGTGCTCTCCTGCTCCTCGGTGTCGCTGGCCAATCGACACAAGTCTGGTCGCTGAGCCTCCAGACTGCTGTACAGCTCCTGCACGGCCATACACCGCATGTTGTCAGTTCTCGGCTGGAAACATTCTCATTATCCTATAGGACTTGACCTGACGTGAATTTTGACTACATTTTTCATCATTGAAACTAAATTTAATCCACATTCCTTTACACACTTTTTCATTACCCTGCATGCATAATCAGTTATTTTATTATTTAAGCAACTATTTAGAACGCCTGAACATCGTTCACACACCAACTAAAGATTAAACAATCACTCGATTGATATCACAAAGAAAAAATATCAAAAAAGTACTGATACGAAAAATAACAAAAATTCAAAGGTCAGTTACGTTAGCACAAGGAAACAAATTCTAGAAAGAGATAATTTATGCACATTTGAGATCAGCCAAATTCCAGTCCATGTGTGGTTTGGAGACGAAATGTTCTCCAAAAACGAAATGCTCGATGCACATATCAGCATCGATTACACACGCCACATTGTCATCAAAGACACACAACGCTCAATTTTAACAATACTCTATGAAAGATGCAGATAATGCTCGTCGCTGTCCGTACTTTCATGATTTCCCTGTCGGAGGGCGCGATGCAGCAGGGGTCATGGCGGTGCAGCAGGTCAGAGAGCAGACGGATGTTGTTGTTGACAGTGTCGAGCAGCTGCGTGCGCCTCGTCACCTTGTCCTCACGCTCGGCGTCCTGCACACAGGGACCAGCCCCGTGACGAGATAACCAGAGCTAAGTTCAGCCCTAATAAAATATGTGCAGCGTTACACCTGCTCCTATAGGCATAGTGGAACTGGTCATCCTTCAAAAACTGCGTAGGCCTACGCCATCATAGTCGATTTTCATGCCTAATGCTACGCCTGCCCGTTTCAAATTAGGCGTACAATTTGCATCTAACTATCGCCTTCAGCGGACTAAACTTAACCCTGCAAATAACTAAATGCTTGCGAGTCCAAATATGGTAACTCAAAAACCACACATCGGTAGAAAACAGCGCATACGGCATAGAAATTAATGCTCGCCATAAAAAAAAGTTCACAATAGTGCAGGCTGCAGGCCCTGATGTAAAACGTGACGCTGCATGAAGCATAATAATCACACCTGCTTGACCAAGTTCTTGATGAGTCTGTTAGCTGCCTGCAAGTCCTCAGGGTTCCTGCTGCGCAGCAGGCGAGACAAGAGCTGCAACAAGAAGCAGAGAAGCGGAGAAGTAAGCAGAGAAGTAAGCAGAATGTATCACTGCTATTAATTGAACACGATGACTGAAACTATTACTGATTGGTCATTGGGTCAGTATGCATTTGAAGCCAATAATCAGCGATTCTATTAACCACTGGTCACAAACTAAAACAATCAGAATTAGTGTTTTCAATAATAATAGTCGATCATGATTAAGACATCGGAATAAAAAGCAAATGCAGTTATGATTATAAAATTTTAGATGTCAAAAAAGCTGGTTACAGTACTCCCATTACTAACTAACAGCAGATTGGCTCCAATTCAAGACAAATTGAACAAACTTTCTTTAAAATATTACAACACAACTCACTTTGCTCTTCTCCTCCTCTTCAAATATCGAGTTCTTTGGTCGCGGCGGTAAAGATGGCGGTAACGGCTAAAAACCGCAACATGCATAAAAACAAAAGCTGTACGATTATTCATTCTGAGGCAAATATCTCGTCACAAAAACTGTAGCATAATAGAAAGGTCTTCTTAGCACAATTACATTTACTTACAAGATTCAATGAACTGCAACAATGAACTGCAACAAATTGATAAAAATTAAAAAATAACAATTAACCAATCACATTTTCTAGAAATAATCACATAACTATTTAATATCAAGCAGAAATAGTAACTATTAGTATAATAGACAAAAATTAATTGACATAATACAGGTATAAATATTATCACGTAGAGTATAATGCCTCAAATTAGAAACGATCACGATGTACAAACTGAAAATAAAAAATACAAACTTTCAACAATCCTACCTGTAGCATACAGATTACAAAACTACACACATTAGGTCCCTGATGATGCCCGTGGATGTCGAAACAGACATTAAATACATTGTCATTGAATCATTATTATCACAACAAACAGAGAATGGTGTTTAATCCAACTGACGACTGTTTCTGCCAGAACGGGATCCTGTTTGATGATGTCCTGCCTGCGCAGCATCTGATACGCATCCTTGATCTTGGGCTCGTGAGTGAGAGTCTGGCTCCAGTCATAGAGCAGCGCCGCGCACTTCTGCTTCACTCGCTCACTTGTCTGATTGCCCAAGTACTGCCCAGGCGTAACAAAACATCGTCCATTAATTATTGCCAAATACTTCATATAGTTTTAATTGCACCAGTGTGTCATTGCAATAAGTGTACATAATTCGCAATGTCTTTTTAACATTTATTACTTCACAACAAAATACAGGCACATATATAAATCGCATAATAAGTCACGAGGTTAAGCAAAAAGAGAAAACATATCCCCGAGAAGGCTTGCGCCTATACCTAACCCCTACAGCTCAGTTACAATACCACATCAAGTAGTTGTGTATAAGCTAAGGTAACCAGACAAGAATAGCATACATTAGCACTCAACAAAAACAAATGCGAAGAAAAAAATAAATTTCTAGCTGACAGACGTCAAATTAGCACAGACTTTTAAAATTGTAACTTAAACAATGGAATAAAACATATTTTTTTAAGTTTTCAATTCAAGAATTAATTGGCAAATCTATGTCTATAATTGATAGCAACCAACAAAATTGAAATGAATTTAACGACATAGATTTTGCGTTTACATTCTTTCTGCAATGACTATTGTATGTTATACAACGCAACACGGAATATAAATTATGGTCACACAATATGCAGAATACAACAAGCCATCATAAGATGAGGCCCATGGAAGTCATATCTAATATGAATTACATGATCTATAAACGCTACACAATAAATTATCTTTATAGATCATGTAATTTATAATTACGCTACATTTAACATTTCTATCCACCTACCTTTGGAGAAATGATCTTGATTAATTCGTTGATAAATCTGAACTTTCCGATCTCCTGGTGAAAGCTACGCCCGCAGTTCTTGACGCAAGCTTCGAGGGTCTGAGCAATCAATGTAACTGCTCAGTCTTCACTTCAAACTGCTTCTGTGCTTAGGTGACAGTAATAAAACAATGCTGTTTGTTTTTGGAGTTTTTGGTACCATAGTTTGGCCATCATCAGTGTGTAGCACAAAGACCATTATGCAGTCCGGTTCTGTGCAAGATAGCCGGCACAGAACCTCTCCTCCTTCTTTGGTCGCATTTTACGACTCGCCCAGGGAGCTCTCTGAGCTACAAGCTAATTCTTTGCTCCCCGGCCTGCAAGGGCAAAAAGACAATTCAGTGGCTATGGGACCAGATCAAATCTATGCAGACTGTAATTCCTGAAATTCTACCAGCTATCGGTAGAGCTGGTGTGATTTTGTGGTAGAGCACAGTGTTATTTTAATAAACACAAAATATATCAAATAAGATTATAAAAAGTTACGAATACGATTACCGCTAGAGACAAAAGGGATTCTTTTTCATTCGGAGACTGTATCCTGTGAACGAGTAGTCTGAGAGCAATCTGAGGCCCCTCCAGGTCCTTGTTGACTTGGTCACAGAACCCAACGATCGACTCCCAATCCTCATTCACACTCAGCGGATTTGTTGCCTTGTCTACACGTACAGCCAATCATTTATCGAAATGTTATTTAGAGCTTCGCTGATAGACCTGCTATAGGAAAGTCACTTAAGTATATAATAATAGGCTAAAAGGAAGAGTAAAACAACTAGATGCTGCCTTCAACTAGCTGCTGCCTTCAACTAGATGATGGCTTCAACTTGATGTCATCCTCATCTAGTCGCGATGCCCATCCCACCCTACTGTACGATAGGCTTCTTTTTCGCATATCGAGTTTACTTCGCTCAATGACATGCAACATAAATTAAAGAAAAATCATTACATTATATATCGGTATCATGCATTTATTAGGCAAATAACCGGAAAAACTCACATAGCCACGTCTCCAGGGTATCGCCTTCGGAAAAATTGGACACAGCTGCGGCCGCCATCTTTATTTTAGATGTAAATAAGGGAAGCAGAGTTACCACTCGAATAATAGCTACTTGATTTTGTGCAATGATTATTAGCAGGCCTAACAAAATTGTATCCGCATAACCCTTTATAACTTCTGGCGGCCTTAGGCCTACTTGTAAATTTCACGCAAAATTTATTTGGATTGTCGATTAAAAGCGGCACCTTTTAAAATTGTTGAATCAACCAAAGCTTAATTTGTCACAGACACATACACATTGGTAGTAAAGGCTATGCATGTATGTATGTATATTGCACTTTTAACGCACCAAGAATATGTCATGCAAACGGAGATGAAAAAACATCGTTTGCTTGAATCGTAGGTGCGGGGAGGTTAGGGTTATGGTTCGTTACCATTTGCAACTTTCTACTGATTGAATGTTACTTATTCAATTTTCACGTTTAATACTTATCAACATTAACCGTAACTAAATGCTAAGCAGAAGACAAACAAGATAATGCCTAGCACAAACTGCTATAAGCGCTAGTTGGCGAGATAAAGCAAATAATAAAGATCTGAAGTTAGTAAACGTTTATTCAACTAGTAGAATAAACAATATTATGCTTTAACAGATAATACAAAAGAAAATAGAACACTGTAATACTGCTTCTGGACTATGCATTGGTTGTCAGTAATTGATGGCCGATACGAACACTGTAATGACAATACCTCAAAAACTTGCTTATTACATATCACAATGATTATTACGACTTTATTCAATAACATGATTTAAAAAAAGGGGAAGACTCATCAATGATTAGTTGCAGTCTATTAAGATCCACGTCGGTTTACGCTCCAGGGGCGCACAACTTCAGCCTTCTCAAGCAGAACACATTAATGCTCACAGTACACACAAAAGTAAAAAAGCTGTCTTGATAGAGACCATTTTCATTCTTAGATAGTCCACATATTTATGCTTACTTCTCCGATAGGTTCACACAAAATGCACGGACAACAGTAATTATAGCAAACGGAACGATCTGATTATCAGAACAGTTTGTGATCCAGTCCGATGACACTGTTCGATGCATCGCTTGACTCACATGCAATGCGTCACTATAACTGGTTCATTACATATCACTGGTTCGTCATATATCACTGGTTCGTCATATCACTGGTTCGTCATATATCACTGGTTCGTCATATCACTGGTTCGTCATATCACTGGTTCGTCATATCACTGGTTTGTCACATATCACTGGTTCATTACATATCACTCGTTCATCACAGCTGTCAGCAACCGACGGTTATATAAAATAATGAAGCCTATTCCTTGCTTCGTGCTGCTACCACAAAATCATTCCTGAAAATACAACAAAATTAGTACTATCTTAATTTCCAGGGGCGTAAGGAGGGGGGCTTGTGGGATTATAGCTACCTCCGATGTTATTTTTGTTAATTTTTTTAACATTTTTGACATAGTGGGGAGGAGGGCACAACTACTTTTCATAAAAAAATTAGTTGACACACCCCCAGGTTGTGAAATTTCTGAGCATAGATCTGAGGCTTCAAAGTCAATTAGCCGCACCAAAAAACATCTCTCTACGCCGCTGAGCGTTTTATATCAAGGATCCATCAAATATCTCAAAACCATCATATAGCAGGCTAGAGGCCCAAACATAAGAATTGTGCAGAAGTCAAGACTAAACAAGGGAAAAAATTTCCTAGTAAATCCTTGCATGCTATAGATATCACACAACTGCTGCACTAATAGATGTGTCATGATTACACTATCTCCATTAAAATCCAAACAAAAATTTGACCAAAAAGCACAGTAGCATAAAAATACTAATACACTACAAAACACTACTTAAAAAGAAGCACTGAAATGCTCAAAGCTAATGACCAAGTTCTTGAATAAATCTATAATCTGGTTCCAACCAGAAATCAACGTTTGTGCAGGGCATAGAACCAGCCTCGCCTGGGTTCTCTGCCCTTAGAACCATATAAGGATCAGTCAATTTAAGGGCTAATTTTTTCAGAGAGCAATTGAATAAGTCACAATTGTATCATACCACATCATGGAGTAGCAAAGTTAGTAGTATCTGCGCCCTCGATCACCTGAACAAACAAGCTCCATTTGAACGAGCTAACCTTCTATAATTAATACCATCCATTCCTGGAAGTTGCAAAAAAATGCGAAACACTATTGCAAGTTTGCAATCACTATGGAACTACTAATAGGAACGTATAGCAATTTTGAACCCCACCAGCTTCACGGTATCAATCATACTTCAACAGCAAGGATATCTAACAATAGTGCAGAAGAATAAATCAATAAGAAATGACAGCCAGGAGTTCATAAAAATTATGTCATAACGCCATCAATTACAGATCAAAGAATTTGTTGAAGCAAATTTAATTGAGGGTACCTTAACAGAAGTGCAAAAGACAAACTATAAACAAATCCTAGAGAGCACAAAACAACTTATTTATTAAGTTTGACCTTAAATCATTTCAAACAATCACTTAAGACATTGTTTTATTAACATCTATTTCTTTTATTTCAACCGTTTTAAGTTAATTGTAGCAATATTGATGACGTAGCAATATGATGCTTTTGAGAAGTTTCCAATTAGATGTATTTTATTTATTTTTCTTAAATTTCTTAAATTTTTTAGAAAAAGCACCATTAAATGTCTGCTGGTGTTAAGAAACAGTTCATACCTCTTGCACGCTTCCAATCGCCCCCCCGCCCATTGTCTTCCACTCGCCTCTTGTAGCCCTGCTGCTCGCCTAGTTGAAACAAAAATTGAATCACTTAAATATGTGCCTTACATTTTATGTTTAATTTTTGGCAATAAGGTTTATACTTTTATGCTATACATTTATGCATGCATTCTGATTTGCGGCAAATCACATAACATAAACAAAAAACGATCAAAAACTGCCAAGATATTGAACTAACCCCCATAGTTCTGATGTCCCCCAATTGGGCCAAACGGCTGAGCAAAGCACCCTTGGAACAGCCGGGGGAAGAATCCCCCGACTTCACCCCCATCCCTCTGTTTGAAAGCCATCGGCGCACTCCCCCTGTAACCCCTGCCCCCATTGTAGCCTCCGCGCTGGGAACTAGACCCTCTGAAATAAAATAAATTAAATTAGCACATTTATATAAATCATCTATATATTTGTTTCTACGCACATCCCATCACATCCAGCGTTAATTTGCTCTATTATATGCAACACTATACTGATATACTATAGTTGATAATCAGTTAATATTGAAAAAATCACTAATATAAACAATTATTTAAAAAAACTATAGTAGAATTCAAAAGAACAGCGAAGTATGATCAATTTTTATTAACTTCATCGTCTTGGCCTCGAAACAATCACATACGCGCAATCTATAAAAATAAAATCACAGTATCTTACCCCCAAGAGGAGCCCCCTCTGTTCCCCCTGGCTCCTCCCTGATCCTGGTATCCACCACGTTGCCCCCTTCCACCCCTGTTCCAGCCCCTTTGACCTCCCACCCCACCCCTCCTGCAGCAAGACAAACTTAGTCATAAACATTAGCTAATCATCACAAATATACTCCTGGCATCTAGGGCAAAATCTATAGACAATTCTTATCTGCAATGTATCTAGGCCAAAACCTATCGACAAGCCCTATCTGCATTGCATCTAGAGCAAGACCCATCGACAAGCGCTATCTACATTGCATCTAGGGAAAGGTCTATCGACAGGCCTTATCTGCATTGCATCTAGGGAAAGATCTCTTGACAATGCGCAGCCATACGCTCCTACGAATGTATTGAACGGAGAACTTGCTGCTAAGATCTGGAAGGCTAACATGAAGTTACATGTGCCATTACACTCGCAATGCATTTTCTTGAAATACGCACCCAATCTTACTACAACGGAGTAATTTCCAGTCATGACTTGAAACAAATAGGCGCCTGATCCACCATCCAAGATTCATTGTTCAATTACGTGCAAGACTCACTGCCAAAAAAAGAACAAGACTCACTGTCCAATCACAGTTGAGTAGTTCCTAGGCTCCGCCTCCTCTTCGTCGATCCTGCTTGTGTCCAGTCCGCCGAGCGTCATGCCCCAGGCTGCACGCTGAGCTGAGTCCCTGCCCAGCTTCTCCATGTTCTGCGCGATCGACTGCACCAACACTCACAGGTGCACCACCAACACGCACACTATATCTGAGATCATGATGTCATTCAGCCAATCCGCGACGCTATTGGTTACCGAGATACAGATCCACAATGATTAACCATTGAGTAACCGGGTATAAGCCAGTGCTACCACCCATGTGGTTTTCTCAAAAGATCTATGTTGTTTGAATTGTTGCATTTCTATGCACTGTTTAGATTTTCATTTGTTTAGATTTTGCTTCCTTTTTTTCCCTTTAGCTTTGCATGTTTAGATTAACATTTTAAAAACAATTTCAGTGCCCTTCCGTGTAAAGAGAATGTCAGGTAGAATCCAGAAGGAAATTTACTGCAACTCAAAAGGCAACATAAAAAATATAGAAGCAAAAGATTTATTTGCTTTTCGGTGCAATGACAATTAGCAAAGAAAGTCGTTAAATAGAGAATATGTTCAATGAAGGAGTCGCTCAGCTAAAAGCTTCCAAATATGCAGTATCAAGACCCTCAATCAAGACCCGCTGTTCACCCTCTCTTACCCTCTCGATCTCCATGATCTCTTGGTAACTCTTGTTGTAAGGGTTCCTGACGATGCGCTTAAGCTTGCGTGTCTTGTCAGTGAGGATAGCGCGCACTTCGTTGCTCAATAAACCTGCAGCATGCCGTAGAATCGTCTAATTCTAGATTCGCGAATGAAATTGCATTAAATTTTTTTATTGTCAGTCAATTCAAGTATGGCAATAATGATGCTATGAGAAACTATTTAGTACAAATAAAGTGGAAAAAACTGTTGCAAATTAATCAGTTTTTTCTGGACGTTTTTAAGGACCCGGTGCGCAACGAAAAGTATTTAGTTGGGCTCAGGGCCTCGAAGCCAAGAAATAACCGCCGCCCTTCTTTAGTTGCCTTTAAAACTCGCCTGGGTTACGGTAAACGTGTCTATTTATCAAGTATGCAGAAGAAATCAGTTAATCAGCGTAGTCAATCAACTAGATTGAGAGTATTCTGATGTTGCAGCTATCAACAATGTCCCACGACAAATATCATTCTGTTGATAACATCTGCCCTATATTACGTTGAGGGACTTGCACAGGAAAAGAGCCTGTATCAAACTTATTCTGAGCCATCATAAGCAAAGAGCCACGACCAATTTGTAGAGTTAAATGTGACATTGGACCGAGTCTTACCAAAGTTCTCCTTCCTGACGGAGGGAGCACAAACAACAAAGAGTTTCTCGCCCTTGAACAGTTTGTCCTTGTGAGCCTCTGCTGCCTTGACTGCCTCCTCCTCACTCGCATACTCCACATACGCATACCTGCATCATGCCAACACTAGCGCATAATTAACCCGCATCATACTGACACTAACTTTAGCGCATGTTCTACACACATCATACCTGCATCATGTTGACACTCAGGCACACTTCACATACGCAACATGCATAGCCACATAACACATGAAAGACTACAAGAGAAAATAAAGTAAAGGCCCAACTTTTTAGCCTCATATCAACCTCCCAATCTCAACTCCATAACCCTGTTATATTTTAAAGTTGTGCAAAGTGCTTGTAATTCTATACCTCCCAGGCACCTAACCCTTACATTATTCTTCAATTTAGCTCTTAAGGGATTCAACGTCTGCAGCAGATGAATTGCATCAGCAAAGCCTTCTATTATTGCTGGACAACCTATCACTTGTAAGGTAGAAAATGCACCATGCCAGTTATTCAACTTCAGGATAGTTCGCTAATGGTGCCGCATCAAATAAAGCAACATTGCATGCACATTAACCAATGAAATTGCTCTGCAAGCCCAGGTATCCCAAGATGATATGTGCACGGCATCTATCGTTACCTAGTCTGCTGCGACCTATCATCACTATCCTCCGCTCCTCTACGAGGCACTATAGCGCGCAACGCGTCTGGGAATAGCTCGCGCAACATTGGCTCAGCTACATCGCTTGGCAAATTGCCAACGTACAGCAGGCGCTGTACCGCTGATCCTGCAAGCAGAGAACATGAGGGCGGTCATACAGACCAGCGAGACAGCGGGCTCCAGACTTATATTGTCATTCGTAGGAAATTGATTTTAATTAATCACATTAAACTAAACGTATTAACATATGTTAAGTCTTTAACATAAAAAGAGCATAAACTTTTCTAACCCCAAAGCAGAGAAAATCTAGGGAAGAAAATCGTGCAATTCAATACAAAAATTGATAGGAGCCCTCACCCATTAAAGCCTAAATTTGTATTGCGCAGGTGTAACGAAGAATGTGGTGAATGAAGTCCAGACAAAGCTCCAATTTAGTTAAACAGGTTAGAAGCAATGAAGCATAAAAGTAAAAAATGATTAATAGAAACTACAATTGTCATACTCAGTACATTTTTATCTAAAACATTATCCAACAATGTATCGTGAAATAAAATATAGAATTACAGACCAACTGAAAAATCAAAAATTTTATTCAGTTAATAAATCCAAATTAATCAAGCTCAACTAATTCATCACATCAAGAAGTATAATATTAAAGTAAGATAAAATCTTGTAAAACTGAAACAATGCATTCCGACTTCTTTATATGATGCAACTTCCAATTACAGCGTTAAACAATGCAGCAGATCTCTCACATTAGCAATCATCACGCTAATCCACACATTCAATATTAGGCCTACACAGAATAGCACTTTAGTGCAAATTCGTATAAAAATGCGATCTATTCCATACCGTATTCCAGCCAATCTAAACGTCTCACTGAGCCTACACGTTTATCAATGTCCAAGATCGTAGACCCAAGAGTTTAAAAAAAGGCTACTAATTTCGGAAGGCATCGTTTTGTGGTGGATTGGAATAATGTCGTCTGAACGAAGAAAATTAAACTGCATAAAATGTTGTACATTTCACATGTAAAGGTACAAGAATTTAAAAATAAGTGCCTGAAGTCTACATGTATGCAGATGTCTGAAGGAATGAGCCAGTAATGACAAGCTCTTCACTAAGCATCGGTAGTAAAATATTTCTTCAGTATTTCTTGCAGCAAAAACAGTACCAACACAAGATTTTATGGTATTTTCAAATAACTTCTAGCAATATCAACTAGTTACTCACTTTATCAACTCAAATAATATCTGTAAACAGTACTGGTGTAAACAAAACGTTCAAACTAAAATATAGATCCCTACAAGAAAACACAAAAATCATATAGAACGTAACATCTAAATGTTTCACAACATCTTAAGAATGAGTCTAATAATTAAAGACACACCTTGAGTAGCGTCAAACTTGAGAAAGTCTATGTTGAGTGCGTCCCTGTACGCCTGCAACTTTTGCTTAGCTTCCTTCGCCTCGTCCGCAGTCTCAAACACAAACCGGGCGGACCTGGACAGAAGTAGTTTGAATATCATACTGCAATATCACATTGTCGCGTTACACTAAACTTGCATGTTAATACAAATATCAAGGAAGAATGAATACAACAAGAACTAAGAAGCACCTAACATCAAAGGAAACTCGCAAACCAATAATGTTTTTTATTCCAACATCCATGAGACCGAGATGCTCTCTGGTCCACAAAAATCCCGTCTTGCTTGGTATCAATGTTACGAATGCAGAATCAAACATAGTGGATACAGGGCAATATTTAAATATTTAACATTTTTACTGATCAAAAATTGAGCAGTGAGTATAAATCAATCAATTCAGCAAATATTACACAAAAAACAGCTGGAAACAAAAATTCAAAACACTATTCATATTTCAGCTTCCACATTCGCGCTAAAAACCAATCAAAGACTTAAAATATAAACATTACAAACCCCGTCATAGTTTTGCATGTAGAGCGTTCAAAGAAGTCAATCGAGTACTGCTGAGATCTGTCGATGATTCGTTGGAATGTTTCAGAAGCGACATCGGCTCGATCAACGTTGTGAACAACAAGGCTTCTCTGTGTACAGTGAACGGCCAGATCTGAAAACAGAAAATCTTCAGTCATCTATTGACCCATCCATTTACAACCAACCAGAAATCGATTCAGACCATAATATTTAACGGCTGACAAAGATTACAGCCCTGAAACCATACTGCATTCTATATGAGATAGTAGAATGCACTCCTTCACTTGAGAGCTCAATGAGAACTAAAAGAGAATCATATATTCTCCAGGCAGCATGCCTGTGATCCACTAAATATATCAAATATAATGAGAATGTTTCCTAGTTGATTTCAATCGCATGTTAATGTTGACATGTTGACAAAAAGATCATTATTTTCAAAATAAAAAATGTCTGAAAATTTTCAATTTAAACTAAAAATCAAATTAGACATCAATTGCTCATACACGGTATATTAAAAACTATAAAAAATTACTCTGTCTCGATCATACTCTAAGATTTACAACAGCAAGCATTAAATAGAATTTTAGAATCAGTCTGAAAAGAAAAAGACAGAAATGTTTAATCCAATTCACCTGTGCGGATATCGGAACCGAAAGGCACCGTGAATTTCTTTCCGTGCCATGTCAGGAACAGACAATCCCCTAAAGAAAATTAAACACAAGCAACTTTAAAAACTTCATAAAAACCTAAAGGAAGTCAGTTAAAAAATGAATCTATGAAGTTAACCCACGTGGCCAATTAAAGCACAAGACCATCAGATGAGATTTCAATTCAAATCACATCAAATCAATTTTGTCACTGATAAGTAAATAGCCATAATCTCTATCATAAAAGAGCTGCTCTAAAAAGCAATACGTATGTACAGTAACTCTTGCCTAGCTTGCACCTTTAAAGCCAATGACATTCATCTTCAACTTAATTGCATCATAAAATCCGCAACAGACGTCACATCACAAGCTTACGATCGCGAGGAATGTCGATGAAGAACTGTGCCTCTATGGACTTGAACCTCTCCTCCTCCGTCAGTCCACCCCCCTCCCCACCATCTGAACTCCTAGCTGCCTCTACCCCAACTATTTCCACTCCATCGTCTTCAATTATTTCGACGTCTGCCCCCCCTGATCCTTCCTCGTCTGCCTCTATTTCCACCGGCCCCGGCCCCGCAGCGGCGGTGTTCGGTTCAATGTCGTCCTCGATCACTGTGATGTCTGGAGACAAACAGGCGACGGTTAAAACTCAAAACTATACACACTGATATAGATCTTTAATTCACAGCAAAAGTAGTCCACAAAATATGCACAACAAACTAATGCTTGATGGTCTGAGTATGGTCGATGATGAAAACAGGAGTTTAATTACTTGCCAGATAGTTTTAATTCATTGCACTATGATACAAAGCTTAGCCAACAGTGCGTTGTGCAATGGCATTTACAAGCCAAATTCAAAATCAGCATCTTAATTTCATTGACCTGTCTTCTGTTCTGCTGTTTTCTTATGGATTAAACAGTGGGATATTTTAGTTTTTAAACATTCACGAATATTTAGATGTGTCAACTGTCAAGAGATAACGTTACATGAAAAATAACCCATCGATCACATGCTAACATAGCTGAAGCTTTAAAATATAAATCAAAAAAAGACACACCGTTTTCTTCTTCCATCACAGCATCGCATTCTATGTTTTCATCGCCTGAAGAAAAGCATAAACAATCAATCATCAAAAGGAATCAACATGTAACATTGGCATTGCGAACATAACAACGATGAATTCAAAAACAAGACAGAACAATGATTCCTAGGTCAACTTTTTTATTTGACAGTTGAGTAGCAGTTTGGTATCCAAGGAACAATTGATGCATATAACCACAACTACAACAAATGATGCATAATTATAACCACTCCTCCAGCACCATACTGGTATCTAAAATTCTACACTCCAACATAACACATTTCCTTCAAATCCCAATGTGATTAAAAATCCCCATCATCCCCAAAGAGCCGAGCACATGTATACCTGCCGCTTGATCTGCATGTGCCTCGTTGCCAACAGCCTGACTGGCAGCGGCAGCATCATCGGCTCCTTCTGTTTCATCGATGACTATAGTTTCATAGGCCGGCTCATCTTCATCGGCTGTGCCTGTTTCACCCGACGCCATGTGGTCATCAGTTGGTTTTCTTTCACTGGCAGTGACCAGCTTACCCTCATTCTCTACTGCCATTTTATCCACGACAGAGGCTACTGTTTCATCAGCTACCTTGTCTTCATTGGCAATATCTGTTTCATCAGATGGTTTATTCTCATCGACTACTTGTATGATATCAGCTCGCCCAACGTCATGAGCTACTTCTGTTTCACTGACTGTCTTAGCCTCATCGGCTACTTGTGTTTCATCGATTACTACAGTTTCATATGCCGGCTTATCCTCATTGGCCATTGCTCTTTCACCGGCCGGGGTAATGTCATCAGCTGCTTCTGTTGCCCTGGCAGTGACCGGCTTAGCCTCATAGGCTACTGTTTTATCCACGCCAGAAGCTACTGTTCCATCAGCCAGCTTGTCTTCATCGTTTGCTTCTGTTTCACAGGCTAGCGCAAGTTCATGAGCTACTTTTGTTTCACTGATTGTCTTAGCTGCGTCTGCTATTTGTGTTATATCATCTACAGTAACTACACTTTCATCGACTAGCTTGTCTTCATCAGTTACTTTTTTTTCCTCTATAGTACTGGCATCTTTGGCTGCTTTTGTCCCACTGGCTTTGCTTGGCGTCATGGCAGTGTCCGGTGTCCGAGTTTCATCAGCCGGCATGTTGGTTTCCTTCACGGGCGTCGGCTCTGTTGAATTAGCATCGGCTGTAAGAAAATAAACAAAGGTATAAATTCGCCCTACCTAACTGCCAATCACACACTTGCAAGTCAGTTATGAACATACCGTAGTATATATAAAATATTTTGAAATGACATTAATTCCTTAAAAATAATGTATTAATTCATGACAGAACACCAATAAATTTTTTTTTCATGTTATCAAATATATAAAAATATAAAGTAAAAATATGTAACAATACAATATACCACACCGGTACATAAATTTCTTAAATTACACCTTTCAAATTCAATTTAGTATTAAAGAGCATATAGTCAAGCATATATTCAATACAAGCCTAACAGCTCTATACAAATCAAATAATTAAGGCGCGTACAACGATAATCTATTCATTACTATTAGAATCATAATTAGAATAAAGTTCCATTCAATCACAATGCTATTAGTAGCGATGTACCGAGCTCGAGTCGAGTGATCAGTTTTGTCTGACTGCCCGACTGAGAAAGACCTCTCATCTTCGGCTCCTCTTTGAGAGCTGAGACCTGCTCCTTTCCCCAGTCCATATACTCAGACATTCCTTTTTCTCCTTCTTCTTATTGACTGAAACATAAGCATATTTATTACGCATTAACAACCCGATCGCTATCGTAGCACTTGATGCTTATATTATGCTGCATTAATCGTTACGGCGTTTCCGTTATTTTAAATACCGCTAAATCGAAGTCTAGCAACCGGCCTTTAGAGATAGGTGTCGATAGATACAAAATGAGAACATACCAAGGCCTGTCGCCGCAATCTATAAAACAAAGTAGCTGACCTTTCAAGGCCATGAATCTATCTAGGCCAAGGCTGTGCCCGCGGGCGCAAGTTCACC
>JAQIWG010004443.1:0-16012 GCA_034695025.1 Chamaedrilus cognettii | reverse complement strand
GAATAATCTGATTGGTTAATTCGGACTACAAAATAAAATCGCACTTCAAATCGAAGTCTAGCAACCGGCCTTAAGAGACCTTGATAAATCGCTGGCGTCAGGTTTACCTGTTTTTGAGCAGACCCGACCCAGTACCAGTTCTGTACCGGCTGTTAGCCGCGGGACAGTACAGAGCCGCAACATCGCTCAGCTGGCTGAAGGCTTTCAAGAACTCTATAAGGCGCTGCTGCCCCAGCCCCAACTCGTGAATGGCCAGGTTTGAATTATTGTTTCGTTCTCTATACGCGTAGAGTGCGTTTAAAAAAAATTATGTTGATACGAGGCGCTGTGGTGTAGTGGCTAAGGCGTCGGACGCGAGTTTCAGAGACTGAAACGAATGAGCCTCCAGGGGGCTCATTTACGTAGCTATTTTATGACAATTTTAGTTGTAAGATTGTCTTATTGTCTTAAGAGAATCTTTGGCAAATCTTATCTTTTTTATTGGAAACTCCGCACGGTCGCCCGCGAACCGAATGATGACGTCACGGTGGTCGGCGATTGGATTTTGTTTATTTTAAATGTCAGTTAGGATAAGATTTCAGAAAATCTTAAGAAATGTACGTAAATGAGGCCCCAGCTGGGGTTCGAGTCCCTGTGCCAGCAAACTATGACGCCATGCGTTACAGGTCCTTCAGCAAGGATGTTAAACGCACAAGTGTCGCTAGCTGACAATCATCGTCCTGGATACTTTGCTTATATACACTGGATACAATGCTTATTAACACGGACATGGCGTTCAGGCCGGCCTGTAACGCTTCAGAATGGATGTCACAACGATGACAATTATTATTATTAAGTTGAAGAATTGATAGTTGCAAAAGGAAGGAAGAGCTATGGTTTGTGTCAGAAAAAGCATGTAAATTTACTGAACCAGCATTTAATATAGCTGCATTGCGATTCATGCACTTGAAGATTGGAATTTTACGATTGCACATAAATTGAAAGATGCTAAACTAGATTCAGTGCATTTCATTTGACCCCCCCCCTCAGCTCCGCAAAAACAATAAGTGCATAATGTTGCCGAATGATAACCGATTGTTGTTGATAGAAAGAAATGCTTGACGACATTCATGCGTACGCCTTGAAGTCAAAGAACGACTTTGAAGCTGGACAACACAACGCAAGCCGGACTGGTCAAGCCCAGAACGATGCAAGAAGTGTAAGCAACAGATTTTAACTAAAGGCCTCCTTTCAACGATGCATATTTTGCATGCAATTTTGCATGCAACTTTGCATGCAACCGTGTTAAGGCGGACGGACGACCAATGTCATGACAATAATTTCCGTAACTGGATTTCATGCACGGCTGGTTCCTTACTTGGGTTTCATGCACGGCTTGCATGAAACCTAGTTAAGGACATTTTACATTGTAATAATTTTCTTACCATGGTTGAATGCAAAATTGCGTGCAAAATTGCATGCAAAATTGCGTGCAAAATTGCATGCAAAATTGCATGCAAAATTGCATGCAAAATTTTATGCAAAATTGCATGTAAAATAACATGCAAAATATGCATCGTGGAAATTAGGCCTAAGATTAATGTCGACAGATGAAGTTGAAATGCATGCATTATTGATTTGATTATTCATTATTTATTCATTTTGCATGACATATTTTCCGTGCGTTACAAATGCAGAATAAATACGTACATGTATATATGCCTAGTTGAAATGCTGTGGGCTCTGTTGCTTTATTTTTATATGAAACTTTATTTGTCACATTTGGCAGACAAACAACCAATAGCATCAAATGAATAGAAAATTAAGTAAATAAATGATCCATCGACAAATGTTGCTGTATTAGTCAAACCACAGCACAATTTAATCATAATGAACGCATGTTAGGCTTCCGAAGGATGATATTGCATTTTTAGTTGTCTTTTAAATTGTTTTCATATATTTGGTGATGGCTTTGCAACGGTCATTTTATATTTTAAATGACATTTTATCTGTATTAACTTAATAAAAAAAATTGCAACGAATGTATAGGCCTACTCAATTAGCCTATCATAGCTGTGAATCAAATCTTAGTGAACCACGGCCTTTTTTCTACCGTCATCGTTGTTACTTTCAATGATAAGACACTATAGCCATGTCATGGTCACGTGTAATGATAGCATGTCATGTTTAGCATGTTGTCCGATCTGCCGTCTGACTTGCCAAAATTTGAAAATAATCACTGACTGTCAAACTTTTTGGGCGACAAAGAACAGCGAGGCTCTGTGGTGTAGTGGTTAAGGCGTCGGATTTCTAGTCCAGAGGACCAGGATTCAAATTCCCGCGCTGGCA
The DNA here is from genome assembly GCA_034695025.1 of Chamaedrilus cognettii. Classification (NCBI taxonomy): domain Eukaryota; kingdom Metazoa; phylum Annelida; class Clitellata; order Enchytraeida; family Enchytraeidae; genus Chamaedrilus; species Chamaedrilus cognettii. The sequence goes on along the minus strand of JAQIWG010004443.1, from coordinate 13,684 downwards.
ACTATGAAACCATGCGCTACAGGCCCTTCAGCAAGGCTGTTAAACACTGCTGACCCCGTGCCAGATAGTTATTTATTTGATTTGCGTCAGGAAGAGTATCCGGCCGTAAAAACCCAGCTTCAGCAGTCCTGATCAGGGCGAAAACGTGTAAACCTGTGTGAAAACATGGACATTAACAGATTGCACGATAGAGAGGAGGTTAGTTAAGCTAGTTATTGACTGTCAAACGGTTGGCTGCTGAATCCAGGTGGAGTCTTTTTTGGAAGAAATAGAGAAGAACTGTCGCCCACAACCGGTGGAAGTAGTTCTCGAAGGAACATTGCAGTTGTACAGAAGCCACGCAAGGTCTGCAAGGCGAAAGGTTAGTTACCGTTGCGGCTGGTCGCTCGACTTCAATTTGATTGCGATTTAAGTGCAATTTAGAGAAATTAGTCCAAATTAACAAAATTTTGCGTTGCTCGACCTCGATTTAATGTTCAAGTTAGTAATCTGCGATTTAATTAGGTTATTCGCAGATATCTGCGAATTAACGGCGAATTAAAATGCAAAACAACGGAAAGTTTGTTACGTTTCAGGATCCAAATTTTTGCGATATTGTTGAACATTCACCACTTTTGACACGTATTACAACGATTATAGCCTTCCGGAACGCTGATAAAGACCAGAGTTTAGTAATAGCATTTCTCCTTTACTAATTCGCACTTACACCGACGAAATCGTCGAGCAACCCACAAAAATTAATTTGCAGTTTAACTTAAACTGCGAATTGAGTAATGTGAATTGGGTCATTTTCAAATCGAGGTCGAGAAATTAACCGTTAGTGTTGAGCGTTCAGTAATACTGGAAAGAAAATTGTACAAAATGAGTGTGCAGTGTACACGCTGTACACGTATGTGGAAGTGAAACTACGCCAGCGAAGGTGGAGGATGTGCTGAGATTAGGGAGAATGGATAGAAGGGTGGTGAGATAGATTATGTGGAGTGTCGTTGAAGAATAAAATGTCGAAAAATAGTTGAGAAAGAGGCTAAGTGTCGTATGTATAACGGACATGATGAGAAAGGGAAGACTGAGGTGGTTCGTACATGCGGAACGCATGAATGATTAAGATTGGGCGTCAGCATGTAGATATCTTAATTTTGAGAGAAAAGTTGGGAAGTTGAGGTGAGAGAAAAACATGGAGGGATGCAGTAGCCTAGAGAGCGATATGAAGGAGCGAGACATGAATAGAGAGATGGCAAAGAATCGAGAGTTAAGGTTGAATCTTGGAAAACGTCAAACCTGTGCTAGCACGGAAAAGTGAACGTAAATGATGCTGATGCTGATGATTATACATGTAATTTTATAATTTTAAAGAAATTAAATTATCCCTAAATGCATAGATCATTTGAGAAATTGTTTAGTTTTTAATCACTGCTTGCAATAACTATGAGCATTTCTCCTTAAAAAGTGTTAGAACTTAATTTTGACCTATGGACTATCTCTTTCGCGTATTATTTATTTGATTGGCGTCAGGAAAGGCATCCGGCCATAAAAACTCAGCTCCAGCATCCCTCATCAGGGCAGGCTAAAACGCGTAAACCTGTGTGAAAACATGGACATTTACAGATTACACGATACAAATGAGGTTAGTCAGTTAGTTAGTGCCATCTCTTTCGCGTTAATTTCTAATAATTCTTTGTTGGCTTTCAGAAACTCAGACTTTACATAGCGATCGGCTGCGTCATCTTTCTGGCCATACTGGCGCTAGTTCTCGGACTTACCCTTGGCTTGCGATGACCACTGCAACCGTGCGCAGCCAAGAAAGCCATTTTTGAATCAAAATTTGAAGATTTTGGGAGACTCAGCAGCACGCTGATGGAGTCAATTATTTCTTATTTTATTATGGAAACTGATAGGCTAAATACCGATCATGCCGGTACCCAACAACACTGTAAAGAAGGACATTGAAGCAGAATGCTTGAAAAGTTCGAAATATATATCGAGACTAGCGTTAAAATAAATGTTATATGTTTGATTTTATTTGGTTGGACTTCTGTAACCCGTCACGAAGTCTCAATTTCTGTTAGCTGTGATTTTAAAGTTGTGTTACAAGTTGTGTTAAAGTGTTGTGTTTAGCACCCTGAGTTTGGACTACAGCCTTCGCATTCGAAATCACGAAGTGACAATAATTCCCTAAGACCCATCGCCGCTCTTAATTTTTAAAATTCGAAATCGTTTATCAAATACATGTAGGCCCTGACTAATGCCACTCAAAGTCTTGTGTCACTTACAATGCATATGTGTACAGGCGCAAGTACAGAATAGGTAGGCCATGGGTACAACTAGACAAATCACTGCGCTAGACATTATTATTGCAAATTATTCCCATTTTATGGGAAATGACTTGGACCGGTTCAGCAAATCATTTGAACTTGATCAATACGATTCACTACAATAGGCCTAGGTCTGCTATAGATATTGACATAACTTTTCTATCGAAACAATATTATTCATATAATCAAAGCATACGCTTGCTTAGTTAAGGCCTTTAGGTATGTTCTGTTATGTGCATGCAGCATGTATGTTGTGCTGGTTTTGGTGAATAATGGATGTTCATTGAGTTCACTTATAAATAGTCGCTTAACCACAATGATTATCGATGGAAGCAATGATGTTGTGATCACCCAATAGCTGCAATGATTACTATGGTACGGTTGCCTACCCGCATTGTAGAAGCCATTGTCATAAAGTCACGACAAGGACGGATCCAGGATTTGTTAGTGGGGGGGAAGGGGAGGGGAGTGAATATCTATAACTTTATACATGTGCACTCCATTGTTCCTCCGAAACGAACTAGCGGAAGAGGGAGGGCGGGGCCGTGGGGTGCTAACGAAACTTATGTCACACAATCTCTTACATTTTACTTATGATCTTTTGCTTTACTTCAGAACATTTCAGGCATCAATCATTTTTATACCGCTCATTGTTAGGCCTACATCTGCCACTGTTTTATCAACAATTTCGTTACGACCAAATTTTTTTATGCTGGTGGGGGGGATGCATCCCCTCCACCCCCCCCCCCTCCCCCTGGATCCGTCCATGAATCACGTCGTGTGACAAAAGCGCCATTAATGACGAGCTTTAACTTAACAGCCTGAATGGACTGAGACAGCTGGAGGCATAAACCAGATTTAACAGCATCCACCACTGAGTCCCATCAATTGGAATCTATGAGGTTCCGGGCGTGTAACGCCATCGGTTTAAGAACGTACGGCATTCTTGCTGGATGACGGTCATGACATAAAACTGATTTCGCTTTGGGGGACGATCTCAGTTTACGTTTTTATGACACTAACAACTTTTTTTGAACCCTAGCATGTAAAGCCATGGAAGTCTACCGTCTGCGTGCATGCTCCCATCTATGCTCTGGCCTGACACCATTCTTGGGGTGCTTACGGCCTTTTCAGGTTTGCTATCTCACTTGAATCCTGAACTTCAGTTGAGTTTAGGCCTTTCTACAGTGCGCAGATTCTGCTGGATGTTGGGCTACCTTTGCAAGCAGCAGGGAGAGGTGACACAATTTTGTGACAACTTATTTTCTGATCCGACCTTCCTGCGTAGTATTTCAATTCAAAGTCCCATCCGGGTTGGAACCAAGGGGGGTCACTACATGCTGTTTGTCGAGGCACGTATGGAGATAACGGGGGCGGGGCTTGGCCCGCGGGCCAAACCAATTACCAACCGTCAACAATTGATCGACAGGGTCATGACCCTTTCATATCCAATCACAATAATTTACAACGATTACCCATAATTCAAATCAACTTCCGTTTTTGGTAAAAAGATCCTTCATTTTGCAGAATTGTGGAGCTAATGCATGCGCATTCTAGGCTTTAGATTTCTGTGGTTGAAACTGGCAAACACCAGAAATTCACTACTCCGTTGAGCTAGAGCGAGGATTGAACCCCGGACCTCTGGCTCGGCAGTCCAGTGACAATATTCACAACAATACTAGACTACGCAAGCAAGCAAGAAAAGAATAACCTCGATATTCACCATTGCCGCTAAGCCTCGAGTTGTCTCAAGGTTGATCCGCTAAGAAATGTGACGTCATGAAAGTATAAGCGAGCTGACAAAGGTCTCCGTTAGCCGTACCCCCTCCCCCCCTCCTCCCCCCCGCTAGTGATTTTCTCCAAGAAAACCGCATCATCACTCACGCTTGATGCTAGCCGTTTGTGCACCCCCGAGCATTCTTATGTTATGACCCCACCGTGTACACAAAATCTTAAAAACTAACCGATGTGTACATGTATTGGCGATCCAGTTCAGACAGGAAGGGAGTCCACAAGAGCGATGTTTATTATAGCACGTCGCTAAAATCGATTCCAGTGCTTTCCAGGACGACATCTGAGCGTGATCTACGCTTAGCCTGCTTAACCCTTCTATACGATTGAGGGAGGTTAGAGAGCGGATAAAATTAATGGGAGGGCCAGTGGAGACTTATTGGAATGCAATTTAATTTTTTTAATATATTTTGCCATCTGTAAAAAACAAAAGGTGTCATTTGTTCGTATCGAAATCGATGCAAAATGCCTTTTACAATGGTGCCTTTTCAATGATGGATTCTATCGTTATTTATTGGAAACAGTTGACCTATTATGATAGCCTACCTCATTGTATTTGTTTTCGTATTTTGTCCGTTGAGATCTGAGACCCTCTTCTGGGAGAATAAAGTTATTAGTCCAACGTTATACGTAGGCCTAGCACCAAGCGCAATTTGCCTTAATCTGAAATGCGTCTTATTGCTATAGCAAACCGTGAAAGGTAAACTCCGCGGTCTGTGGAAATGCTGCAGCATAAGAGTTTAATCATGAAGTGTGCCAGTCTATATAAAAATAAAAATGAATTCATTCTGCCTCTACGACATGTAGGCGTACAAGATTGCATTCAACTATTCCTAGTGGGATACCGAAGCTGGCATTGATTCAACAGACTCGATGCGACGCATCTGATACTGGTCAAGACACGGTACACATTTAATTAACGCTGGCGGACGATATTGAAATTCCAGCCAGTCGCACCGGTGACATCTAGCGTTCGAAAGGATTTTTGGTTTATCGTAATTTATGGTAATTTAAAATTGGAGAAAGTTACGGTAATTCACTTTAAATCATGGTAGTCTATCATAAATTATCGATTCGGTAATTTGTAGCTGGCCAGTTAGGAAATTTTGTAGTCAGATTACCATAGTTTACCATAGTTTACCCATAATTTAAGAATAGATTACCGATAATCTATTTATTTTTGGTTTAGCCTACTGGTAATTTTCGAACGCTAGTGTCATCTGATCGAATAAGATGAACTTGGCTTCTGTCTGGCTATCTCAGAGGGTTAAGCCTGTGCGGGGAAGAGGGGGGGGGGGAGGTCGAATGGCTCGTTCAAATTCATTCACTCCTAACTCCCTCAGCCACGGGTCTGAAGCCTCCAGACTGCATGGTTCACGAAGTAAGCGTCTACTGTAAATGCCATGATGTATGTATTGCCCTACTAAGGGATTAAAATTTGGCTTCAATTTATTTTCACATCCAACTTGTGACTCAACAAAATATTCCTAGTTCACCCCTCGGGCCTTCGATCAATCCTCCCCCAGTCGTAAGTTCTGCTAGAAATTTGAAATGTCCAGCTCTCCATTTTCATTGCGAATCGCCCTCACAGATTTGTTTCAGTTTCCTGTCTTTATGGCCCCCTCCACTCATTTTTCATAGGATTCGACTAGTCCCCTGGGAAAGAAGAATTCTGATGGGCCTATCACCCATGATGTACTGGAATTTGAGCAATAATCTGGAGCAGCGCAACATCTTTGACTCAGTGTCAGTTCAATCTGGATCCTGAGCTCTCTGGTCATTCGTTTTTATTCGCGGAAGCGACGATTTTACACTTGGATCGCGAACTAGCAAAATGTACTCGTGACGCTCGGCACTAGAGTGTAGGGCCCGGAGGCTGAGCTGGCTGAATGAAGTGAATAATGGATATTGTACTTCAGCGCCGCCTGGCGTGTCACCGCTTGACACAAAGTTAAACAGGACTGGATGACACCGAGAACCGAGGGCATTGCAACGCTGTGAAATTGCGCATCTGAGATTAACTAAATCGCAGAAACTTTACGTGAAGGAAGAAGTATTAGCGAGTGAATGAAAGTTGTATCAACACGAATACTTTCACGCTGCATGGGACGTGGGGCCCGTGGGGGTAAGTCAATCATTGGAAATTAGGCTCTACGTGTGAGGGAAAACTTGATTTGTTTTTTCATCTTCGTGTATTCGGTTAGTTTAATTAGCTTTATATTAATCTTTTATTTGCCCGCAATTTCGCCGTCGAATGTAAACATAGCAACATCATAAACAAATCAATCGACAGATATTGTAATTTTGTGAAATTACAAAATTTACGGCTTTTTGGAACTGATTACATAGCGGTTCATTGAGTGCACTAGATGCCTTTGGATCGCTATTTCAGTCATTAAATGTTTCTTTATTTGACCTGTGTTTCTATCATGGCGTGACTGAGACAAAATCATCTTATGAACCAATCATTTCGTATACGTATAGTGTGGTATAATTCTAGACCTTTTGGTATATTATATAGTATATATTGTGGTATGGTTTTTTGTCGGCACCGTGGTTTGATTTAATATTCATTGATTTACTTTGTAGGCAAATAATAAGGGATTGAGATTTGGATTGAAGATGCGCTTTTTCGAAGCTTTCGATACGATAGCGCACGAATATCAGCGTAGAGATACTACGCGTACGCGCTATAATTACGTGTCGCTTTCTGTGATTGATGCGAAAGCTGTCAGAGGCTATCTCTCCGTTGACAGAGTGAAGTCTATTATAGTCTGCTGCTCGGACGCGCAGACATCTTATTTCGAGAGCAGATTTGCAGTGAGTGCTGGGTGATATCCTCTTCGCCGATATGCGAATCAATAGTTTGTAATTAATCAATAATGTACGCGATTCTTTTCGGAAAGCAGTGCCGTAAACGAGTTTTTTTGAAGTCCGCGTTGTAATAACTCACGACCGGGGGGAGGGGGTGGTGTAATGGTGAGTCACCGAGCCACGTGTCATAGTTTGTATTTCGACGATACAAAATACGTCGCTTCGGGTTATGGGGTATGTTGTCTGCCCGCTATTGAAAATCGTCCTTCAAATTCACAAATTTGCCGCATCATGTTTACATATATATTATGCACTGAGCATGTCCATATTGTCGTTGGCATATCGAAGTTGGACCCTGTTGGACTATGCACCAAGTCGATTTTGTTTACCTTTGAGTTAGCGCTGTAGAATGTTCTTCAACGATAGTACTGAGATCTGGGGCCTCATTCAGGAAGCGATCAAGATTGTCTTAAGACAATCTTATGAAAATCTTATCTTTTCTATTGGAATCTCCGCTCAGCCGCGCGCGAATCGCACGGTGACGTCACAGCGGTCGGCGATTGAATTTTATTTCTTTTGAATTTCAGTTACGATAAGATTTCAGAAAATCTTAAGAAACGTACGTAAATGAGGTCCCACTATACTCTGTCCTCAGTTTCAGACAAATGCAATTTTTTTCTTGCGCACAATAAAGTCGACTTCAGAATGTATAGCCGACGTGTAATCCTTTTTATTTTACATTTAAATTATTGACAAACAGTTACAGTCAAGTCCCCATTGTACCCGTTTCTCGATTCTTTATGAAACAATTTGATTTTAACTCTTCTTCGAGATTCTTCCGACGCTCCGGGAATGTTATTCCGTGGGGATAACCTCAGATAATCCCGTTTGATCTATGGGTCTTAAGTCGGGTTCACTGACATGGCTGCCGCACGCGAATGTTGAATCTGGATTTGAAGAGCTTGGCACTTGATTGTATTGAATGAAGCGTGGCTTAGCATTCAAAATAATTATACTCGACTCTAAATTTTTACTCTGCATAGCATGTGGGGCATGTTTCGTCGCGACACAAACGGCGGAGAAAGTTTGAAAGGACGCTTGCTAATTTCATGAATTATTTAACTTTTGTTTTAATTAGGCCTAAGTTTACTTTACTTTGGTTGGTGCTGCTTTTGTTTTTCGATGCTATATCCTACATGTATCAATATTGTTAAATCATACAGGAATTTTGCAACATATTAATTCATCTTGGGCCCAATTCTAACCCCACAGCTCCAATCTAAGACCCACATCTTAACCCAAAAACATTTAATCCGTAAAGAAACTGAATTTAACTCCAATTCTAACAATAAAAATTTAAAAGAAAAATGACACAGCCTTGGCTGTGTCATTTGTCAAGTGTCGCAAGCGGCTCGGATATGTCTGACACTGACACAACCTGCAAATATTGATTCTGCGCTCTTGCAGCTTGGCACTCAGGGTATTGGGCGGGGTCTATTTAAAAATGAGAAGCATTCCTCTGCATTTACGTGAATAGTTATGTACCTAATAAAAATACTGTTAAGTGGCAGGCCGCATCTGATTTTTTGCTTTAAAAAAATCAACTGCACAATTAGTGAATTATTTCAAACTAGAACATAATCCATGATCGGAATAGGTGAGGGGGGGATACCGGATGGAGGAGGGTGGTGTAGTAGGGTATTTGAGTATAAAAATAAACAAGTAAATTCTTTGAAACCCGAGTCGGGTGGGGGGGAGTAAAATTATGCACAGAGTCCCATCGTGAAACGAAAATGTCTAAGATAACTATTCAGCCACAAGCATCTAAAAAAGCTATAAAATAGCTGCAAATAAGCACAGCTACAAAACAAAGAAACACATTTGGGCCCCAATTGCAGCTTATCCAACTGTAGACTAAGAACTCAATAGAGTAATTTGAATGGTCGTGAATCTAGATGAGCAAGGGCAATTGAAATGGATCTCTGCTCAATACTCGTGACTCATGAGATGCATATTTGCTTGTAATCATCCCGGATCTAGTTTCAACGCTTCAATAAACACCGGGGTAGCAATCAGTGCAACGTTAAACTCTGCGAGCTGCAAGTTAGCGAAAGCCTGGGCTGCATGTGTGCAGATTACATTTCTCGCGCCCTCTGGCGAGTCGATTAAATCTGCGGCGCAGGACGTGGATCTTTCATCACGGCCGCGGAAACTCGCGCGACGGCGCTGCGGTCCTAGATCACAGACTAGGCTTGGACTGGAGTGGGAGCACTGCATCACTCTGTGGCTCTGCATTACAGACTTGGTTGGGACTGAGTGGGAGCACTGCGCAACTCTGCGGTCTTACATCACAGACTTGGTTGGGACTGGAGTGAGAGCACTGCATCACTACCAGCGCCTTTGAACAGACGCTGCTGAGCTAGACCGGTGGGTCTAGTGGCGGTTAATACATCCCCACCTTACTTTAGACGGCTGCCGATTGACACAACTTGACTAGCCCATTCTGCCATTTCATTGGGACATGGTCAGTGTATCGCAGTGGCAAAGTCGGACCAAACAAAGCGAGGTTGATTTTCTCTTCTAAACATGTACAGATTACAATAATTATAACCATAGTATCTCCGCTTTTGAGCTTTATCAATTCAATTCGTTGAACACCCTATTCGACGTACTTGCAAGTCTAGAGGCAGAAACGCTTGCAAAAAATTTCTGCTGCAGTGTCTGCATTGCAGCGGCTGGCTACACAGACTGAGCATATTGTACGTGCATAGTTGACAATGCATAGTTGACAATGCATAGTTGACAATGCATAGTTGACAATGCATAGTTGACAATGCATAGTTGACAATGCATAGTTGACAAAATGACAAAATGCAACTAGATAATCATGCTATAGCTTATAGATTCGGCGATCATTAATCCAACACTAATTCAGCCTTATTGCGGCGTGCGCCGATAGGCGAACGCCGCGTTGCTTCGGCCCGGTACCATTATTTGTTTTTTTCTTTATTTATTTTCTTTATTTATTTTATTTTATTTATTTTTTCTTACGGATCTTTGGCGCATTCCCGGAGACTCGCCTCCTGACCTATAGGTCTAGATATTAAGGGCCAAAAAAATTTTTCCGTCACGAAAATGTTTCCAGCGAAAAAATTCATTGTAAACATTGTGGGAGTGCCCGGGGGGCCGCCGGGCCCACTTTTGCATGTATCGCGATAACTTTTTTACTATCAGTCCGATTTGCACGCTCTTTGGACCAGATTGTTTCACTTACTACTTACTAAAAAAAACGCCCTATACATATTTTAACAAAATATTGATGCGTATGGTGAGCGAACTGTAATTTTAAAAAGTTGGGGGGGGGCAAAACCTTTGCGCCACAATAACTCAGCCACCACTGAACGGATTTTGACCATTTTTTCCGGGAACATGCGAACTAGGCCGGGATTATACAGGTTCGCTTGGATTTTTAAAAAAATGAACGGTGCCCCGGGAACTCCCCCCCTGATTTTTAAATTTATTTCAATTTTCACGTCATTGTGGGTAACAACCTTGAGCGTTACAATTATGAAACCAGGGGGAAAACATATATGCCATTGGGGAAAGCGTTTCTGGCTGAATAATCTATTTCGAAATATTAATGGGGCCTGGGGGGCCATTTCATGCGCTTTTTTAAGAATCGCGATAACTTTCTTATTATCTGTCCGATTTTCACCAGATTGTTCCACTTCCTACTTACCAAAAAAGGCCCTATACATGTTTTAACAAAATATTGATATATAGGATGGGCGAATGGTTTTTAAAAAAGTTGGGGGGGCTAAAACCATTGCGCCACAATAACTCAGCGACCACTGAACGGATTTAGCCATTTTTTCAGAGAACACGCGGACTAATCCCGGATTATACAGGTTTGCTTGGATTTTGAAAAAAATGAACGGTGCCCTCGGGAGCCCCCTCCCCAGATTTTCAATTTTTTTTAATTCCCCCCCCCCAGATTTACAAAAATTTTAATTTACGTAATCCTCGGTAACAGCCTTGAGCGCTACAATAATGAAACCAGGAACGAAATATATATGCCATAGGGGAAAGCTTTCTGGCTCTGGCTATTTCTGGCTTAATAATTGATTTTGAAATGTTAAGGGGGATGGGGGGGCCATATTATGCACTTTTCCAAGAACCGAGATAAATTTTTTGCTATCAGTCTGATTTGCAAGATTTTCCACTTGTGTGGCACTTGGTCGGGACTGAAAATCGTCCTATATATGTTTTAACAAGATATTTATACATGAGATGGGCAATCGGCTTTTATAAAAGTAGGGGGGCCAAAACCCTTGCGCCACATTAACTCCGCCGCCACTGAACGGATTTTGAAAAAATTTAGGGAACATGCGCACTAAACCCTGATTATATAGTTTGCTTGGATGTGTATAAAATATACTGTGCCCCCTGGAGCCTCCCCCCCAGCTTTTTATTTTTTTAGTCATTTTTCTTCATCGCTGAAAATGTGTTCTGTGTTCATGCTGTAGATGTTCGCCTAATCTTTCCGAAATGGGTAAATTCTGCCGTAAATTTCAAAACTCTTGTTTATCTACTCCGGGGGGCCTGCACGCACGCCGTTTATGTACGGGTACTGTGCTTCCGTCTAGTTCTAACTTCTACAGGTACAATCTACATTAGAAGGTAGAAAGCAACCGGCCGTTCGACTTCCCAATTAGTCGTGAAACCGTGACACCGGCTATATATACTGTAGACACCCGCACCTACGATTCAAGCAAATAATGTTTTTCTATCTCCGTTTGCATGATATAATTATTTTTGGTGCGTTACAAGTGCATTATACATACATACATGTACATATATATATAATTCACGGGCGAGTAATTTAATCTAATAAGCATTTTTTCTTCTCTATTTGCGAACTGGCCAAGCAATTCCTGAGCGAGTTTACTTTAAGCTGTGAGCACCCACCAAGTTGACCGTTCTCGTTTCGCCGATCTGAGTTGTTTTATTGTCGGACAGCGCACCCATGTCTGCGCACGGAGGGTTGAACGGATTTGTTTTGTACAATAACGTTATTAGCACGGCGACGGCTGAAGCGGAGACAAGTCCGGAGGGAAATCTGAAGGAAGAGAAATCTGGGCGATGAGACTTTGTCGAATGGATATTGTGAGAGTGGGGCGAGTGAGGAGCGAATAGGGTTTATATTGCTAGTGATGTAATCGAGAGGCATACACATGTAGGCCTACCTGTATGACGATACTGCGGCATATCGGAGATATATTGTAGTGCGCAAGTGGATCATTTCCTTGACACGCGTGTATTGGTAAGCTTATTCTTCAATCATGCACACACGCGGTTTATAAACATGCGAGTTTAGCCAAAAGCAGAGTTTGGCCTACTGCAGTATGTACATTATTATTTAATCCGCTATTCAAGCACGCATGTATATTGATTAAAGAGAAAGGACTAAGAAATTGATTTATTTTTTATATCTGAGGTGTTGTGTGGTCACTATGGTGCATAGACTAGTGCTGCTCTTTAGAAACCTTCAACTATTTTTCGACTTATGGCTACCATGCTTAGCTTACAGCAGATTTTTAAGACTTGCACTGATTGGCCTGACTAGGCGCTCTAGACGTGTCGGTGACGCGTCCAGAGCCTGCGTGTCGGTTCTTATTCTTCCCCTGCGAGTTTACTGACCGTGTGTTGTAACGAAGACTATTACAGTCCGGTTCTGTGCCTCGGCATCGGCTTTACTAAGAACAGAGCCGCTCCCCCCTCTTAAGTGGCCTTTTACGACTTGCCCGGGGAGCTCTGGGCTGCAGGTCAATTCTTTGTTCCCCGACCTGCAGGGCGGTCACATGTACGCATTGAAGGATATGTGACCCATAGACCATGCAACGTCAGTGCCCCTGTGAACCGGGAAACAAAGAATTTGAAGCCCAGAACTCGCCGGACGGAGACTAAGGTAACGGGCGCGGTTCCTTGCTTAGCCCCTGTACGCACTGAACCAAATTGTAACAGTTTTTGTTGCTATACAGTCACACAGACCTTTAACTCCAAAAATCAAATCAGGGTTTGCTATGATAATGTGGCTATGCATATTTGAGCTTGAACGATACGGTGCACATCGGTGCACATCGGTGTGCATGTCTGGCTTACACAGTCCAAAGGTTTGACTCGCAACTTTTTATTTTTCTTCTTTGTCGTAAGATTTATTTTTCTTATTGCTTTTCGTTAGCATTAGGCGACGATGGGCGTTGACGTGCATTATGCTCGAACATCGATTGCAGGATTTCTACCGCTGGTGTTTTTACATCGGATCTGGTCACCAGATTTGGTGTTTTTCACCAGATCCAGTGTTTTTGCATCCCATCTGGTATTTTTGCACCAGATCTCGTGTTTTTCACCAGATGGTACTTTTACACTACATGTACTGATGTAGGCTGCATGTTTTTGCTTGTCATTTTGGGTTGTCTGGTGGAGAGTGGAACGATCTGATTTTCTGGTGAAAAATCTGGTGTTTTTTTTGTGTAATTGCAGACAATATTTTGTGTCCAGGCATCGCAAGCTTAAGACTTGGCGTGTAAGGAATTGAATAAAAAATAGAGAGTAACTGTTAAGAATTGCCTTTAAAATGTTAAACATTGATAACGACTGTCAAGCAAAAGCCTCAAAAATGTCGAAAATGAACAAAGACTGCTAAGAATTGCCTCAAAAATTATGAAAATTGGCAATGACCGTTAAGAACGGTCTCAAAATGCATG
>JAQIWG010004442.1:0-16013 GCA_034695025.1 Chamaedrilus cognettii | reverse complement strand
GAATAGGGAATAAGGAAGCGGACGGGACTCGGAGAAAAGGGAGTCCGAAAGCAGTAGTCCGTGGAACGAGGAGCCGTGAAGAGGGAGGGGGGGGGGGTGGTTTGAAGATGAGGGGGGGGGTGTTGGACATTACTCACACGGCTCGTTCACATGACTGGGGATCCACATTAACCTAATCATCGTCGATCAGCCCGCCGAGCGTACATACTGATTCCTCCTCCCACCCCCTCACGGCCTATGCCCCTCCACCCTCCTTGCGTGGTGATCACGTGGGTCGGGTCACGTGACGAGGGGCAGCGGCCATTGCCTCGTCATGTTAGACGATGATCGGCTGGGTGTGAGAAAAGAGAGTGGAATTGGGTTATATATCGCTGTAGGGCTATTTCATTGCGCAAGACGAAAAACGGTAATGTTTTAAATGTTTTTTAATTGGCTCGTTGATACGATAACGTTTTTGAGTTTAAATGTTGCCTTTTAATATACTGAATGCTCAATTGCCCCTAAAGTCCTTAAACGTCGTCAAGTTTCAAAACACGCAGACATTGCTAGCGCGACAAAAAATACCACTCAAATAACAAAATGTTCAATTCAAACCAGTAACTTCGCACGATGAAGACAACTGCAAACAATCCGAGCCTGCACTAAAATAATGATTTCGGTATTCAGTATAATCATCGATAAATCCAAATGTACATTGTACAAATCGCCAATTCGGACATTGAATCCAAGCGCTCAATTCTCCAGATGTCGCTGCGGCGCTTTCGATCGTCCAATAATCGTCGCCTCACGACCGCGGCCCGCGCGGCCCGCGCGTCCCGTGCAGCCCGTGACAGCGCAGCGGCGTCAAACTGGGTTCGATTCTCGCGGGTGAAAATTCTATTAAAAACGGTCATCCTCCATCGACCTTGACTGCCGGATGATTCCGAGTCACGTGTCTGGGGGGGATAAGGGGGAGGAGGAAGGGGGGGGGCGGGCGGGGTAGTTGTTGGTTGATTGAATTGGCGGTATGGCCAATGATGAATGTTATAGTAGGCTATAAGATTTTGACCCTCGGGTAATCGAGATCGGAGAGTGGCCGTAAGAAGTCTCGTTTTCAATAAAATCTCGCGCTGTGCCAGCGGCAGTGCTCCACTGCGCTGAAGCAGTCAACTGTATGTACTGCATTGGTAAAACCCCATTGGTAAAACCCAAGTTCACAAATTATTCATCTATTTAATGCTCGGCTATAACCTAAGATTAATGATGTCTGCATGTCAAAATGTTGCAAATGCACTCCAGTTACCGGTCGATCAAGGCGCCAACAATTCTAAAAAGATGATGTAATACAGAGCCATCCGTAGGCTACGTCTGGTTTCTTCGATTTTAACTATTTTATTCATACAAAAGGCAATTGAATATTTTTCCAAAATTCCATATTATATGAAACAATATAACAGGCATATAACAGGAGAATGCTGAATCGTTTCGAACGATGATTCTGCATGACTTCATTTCATATAACTAGAGGGGTGTGACCATGTCCGTTGTCCAATCAGACGTGACGATAACGTCACGTGACTCGTTCCCCGTCGCGCAATATGAGCAAGCGCGCCCGCCCCTTCGCTTAACCTTTGAACCCCGCCGCGCCGCGCGTCGCCCCCTAGCGACTGACCACGACTCGTGTCAGGTTGGGTCAGACTGTCATCCAATCAGAGGCTGTGACGGCTTGAATAGCCTAGTAGGTCAGGTTATATTTAGGGTCGGGTAGAAAACTGATATTTACTGACCCGTTACTCTTCCCGCAATTTTGTAATGCCTGCATTTTATCTTTGCATTATGTTCATCACGATCCTTGTCCATTGTTAACTCGCTGCCTTTGCTGATTAGACGCTGTAGGTTAAAGCCCTCACTTAACTATATAGAACTTGTTATAGTTAAACCCGCATTGTTATTATGTGTTCAGAAGAAAAAATTTCTTCCTCGTTGCAGTCACTTGCAGTGGCATTTATATCGGAGCCTAGATATCAAAATATGAATCAAAAGCGGGAAAAAGTTGAAGTTTTATTCATGATACACGGAGTGTAGTGAACCATTAATTATTCATGATTAGAGATTGCTTTGAAATAGGTCTTTATTGTCCAATGAGCCTCTGACATCCAACTGAGGAGTGGATGGAAGTGGCTGGCAAAGCCTGGAATGATCAAACGGTTTATTAGAGACAAGTAGCGCCGTTCAACGTTTGCATGTTTGCAACTAAGAAATGCATAGTGCATAAATGCATCGTAAATATGTGTGCATATCGGCTTGTGAACTAAAGAGGCTACATTATAGAGATCATACTAAATTCGACGCCATCAAACAGTTTGACGTTGTCAACTGATGAGCCCCATTTTAGAGCAGCATACTACAGTTTATATTCTCAAACGCTATTGCGATAGTTTTAACGTTGTTCTTTATGACCCAGTAAAGCAAAAACGTTTCTTTGCTAATTAGTTTACGACATCTGCATTAAAGGTCAAACCATCGCATAGCCCCATTTTGTTCATACCACACTCGCACACTGATCTGAGTTACAGCTTACCGAGTTTGTCAATCTTATTATCAATGTCGCAATTCAAATTTCAACTGACGACACACATGGCCCGTCTCACACCTACCGAATGTTATCCTTTCACAAATTGTGCCCAATATCGCCGCGGGCCTCCAAGCTAAATCTGACGCAAACCCGAATTCCCCAACCCTCCCCGTAGTCCAATCAAAATGCCAGCTCGAGTTATAATTATTCCTTCCAGTGCGCGTGTGGTAATTAAGTAAATAGGCCTGCATGGGTGAAATCTGGCATGTCTGCTGCCCGCAAACAAACCGCCGGCTGTTAATGCTGTTTCTTATACAGCCCGCGCAATTTCCCTTTCTTCCCTCAGTTCGGTATTTACATAATGTTCTGTTGTCCAAGTGTTGCCAGTCTGACTGCATATGGAGTGTATTTTGACAACGGCTGATCTATAGCGTGGGTGTCGTTGTTAGTTCGTTACCCGTGGATGGATCCTTTGAAATGAAATCGGTCTCAGTTTAAAGCGTTTATTTTGATTAGTTATTAGACGGTGAAATGTAGCGAAGGATTAGAGAAGCTGGTTAAACGGCCCAGAGGTTTAGCAATTACAAGTGGGCCTATATCGTAGAGATAACAGGCCACTGTTGGGTGGCTCGCCGATGAAATCACAAAATGACGCTAGTGACACTGCCACATTAAAGATTAAGAGCCTTTCAGCCTTAGAAAATTGCACCAATATGACGAATTTTGCAATGCTTGTGATTTGAAAAACAATGGTTTTTATTTGCAATACGTGGGCCTAAAGAGACATTTAACGTCGCAGCTCAATTAAATATAGGCCTTAGCTTTTCCGCCCCGCCTGCATTCTGGGTAAAAGGATCAAATTCTCAATCCCCTGCGTGAGAATGGTTCAGACTTTCAATGTGGGACCGGTGATCAAATTTGACGTCGTAGACTGAACGCATTTTTTTAGGCTAGATCTTCTTTGATGCAAAAATATTGCAGAGATAAAGCGGTCCTATAGGAACTCTTGATTGAGATCTTCTTGAGACATTTGAAGCGATTCATAACCGGATTTCACGCAGTTTCTGATTATCTGAACGCAGCGGTGGGTGCGGGACTGACAAGCCTCTTAATTGCCACAGCCGATTGTATCGGATCTATTCTCGATAGCGTAGTGTTGCTACACTTCTTTCTTTCCATCCCCCGCTCGATATGTCTCGCTGACGCTCTTGAATATTTCCCAGTACAGCGACAATCAATGGCGTAATTGAACTGTGAGGCACAGGGCCAGAGTCAGTGGTAGTTTAATCAGTTCAGATCCGAGGATGTGCAAAACTAACGTTAAGTTAAACGCATGCATCCGTTAGCAGCATGTAGACCTAATTATTCCGGGAGTAGCTCGATTCAAGTCCGTGCCGCCCGTGCCTACATTTTCTAACGCAGTCTACAAAGTCCATACTATAATAGATTCGTGCAGTAATTATCGCTAGGCCTTTCGAAATGCGCCCTGAAACCAGTGGCCGATGCAGGCTCCTATCCATTTCTCTCTTGTTTCACAAAATTACGGGCAAAATTAAGAAAAACCTCATGAAATTAGAAAAAAATATTACATGAGGCTATCGCTCCCATCCAGGCAAAAATTAAATTAAATCCAGGCTTAAAACTCATTTTTTCAAATCCGCTTTCTGTTTGGAGGCTGCTGCACTTCTCCCGCATCTACGATTCAAGCAAATGATGTTTTTCTATCTCCGTTTGCATGACATTTTTGGTGCGTTACAAGTGCAATATGCATACATACATACAATCAATAAACCATTAAGGGATGTAATGTCTCCCTCTAACCCACCCGCACCTAGCCACTCACCCCCCCTCCCCCAATACACCCATTCACAACTGGACACAACAAAACGCCTGCGACTCTGCGCTGCCTCAGCCCGCCAGCAGGCTACATGCACCGGACGCGTCCATTCGCTGCTGTTATGAAGAGCGCGCGCGCTGCTGAGCCCAGACGGACAAGTTGGACGACCAATACGGAACCACCTCGTCATAATATTCATATCCAGCCCGCTGCCGCCGCTGCCTACAGCGGCCACTGCCATTGTTTGATTCCAGTGGCGTTTAGCTACACGGCGCGGTCAGCGGCGTTGCTATTACATAGCGGCGGTGCACGGCATAGAAAGTTCTATTGAAGTTTTGAGTGGTTGTATTCTGCGCGGGCTGTGATTGAACGCGGAGCATTGTTGACGTCTTCAGCAGTGCACGGGAGTGCAAGTTAGCGGTGAGACATCGGAGTGCATGAAAAGTAGTTGGTTATAAGTTTAGATTTTGGTAGGAAGTATTTAATTTAGCATAATGCGCGTGTGTGTGTACTTAGTGTACGTAGTCTTCACGATTCGTCCTTGTTTTCGCTTATACTTCTGTGTCAATGTTATGGCGGGAATCCTACGAAGTCGTAGGCCTACTAGGATAGTTAAATTGCATAGAATCCTAAGTATAACCTCATTCTTAAGATAATTTATTTTTTCTGCATAGTCTAATGTTGAACAATACTAAGCGTTTGTGTGAAAGCAACTTAGAACTTAACTCATTTAGGCTAGCGGAAAAAACAGTGGAACATTCAGGCTGATTAATTTGTCCAAGATAATAATCATGCGTTAGCCTGTGATCACAGCGAAGCGAAGCCTCTGGTGTACAGTTATATTCATTTATATGAGAGAAAACTTCTTTTGTTGAAATTCGCCTGCAAGAATGTTAGCCTTATAAAGTTAACCTTTTAAATTTTTTACAAATTTTATTGTCGTGTATTTTGATGTATCTGTCTAATTTCATATAATGCATAATTAAAACGTATCGTTGAATCGCATTTAGCGATTTGAATATTTTTTAAATAAAAAAATCTTCTTTTATGACATAGTGACGACGTTATGCTACTCACGAGGCTATAGAGTACAATTGCACGGGGTGTTGTATCGTGATTCGAAGACTCTCAGTGTCACATTCTTATGACACAACCTAAATCACAACAAGGCTATAAATCTTAGAGCCTCTCATCAAATATTGAGCACGGACAATGATTGGTCTTTACTAAAGGCAATGGCAGCGTACTGCGTTTCTTAGCGCATAGCCTAAAATCATTTCTTTGTAAATAATACATTTGACCACCAATTGCATCTAGTAAATATCTTGTTTCAGAATTTTTTCTGCAGTATAATAATGCTTTTTATGATTTCAGGGTGACGTATAAATCTTCGTTTATTAGCAACGTCTGATCTAAACCGCGACGCTTTTATTTGACTCTTTGAAAGAAACAGCAGTGACCTATTACAGTTATCGGCGATAAGAAAGCATGCGCTGATAGTCGTTTTCAATCATTCGGCGACTAAACAAGCGTAAGCGAAGTGGTTCTAGTAAGTCGTCGATTTCGATTTAGCGATGAAGACCAACTCTTGAGAAAGAAATGTAATACAGGAACTACCTCTTTGGAGACTGACATTATGACGATGAGTGTTACAGTCTGTATCATTGCGTAGCTCTATTCTAAGTATTGCAGCCTGGCGATGAGCGCCACATTTTGATCGATCTCGAAGGCTTTGCGACAGAAAAGTTTGATATTATTGCGTACGGATATGAGTGACGCCGGTGACGTCACACACCGCCCCGCTGACGTCATAGCGAGCGTTAGAATGACGTCGTCGACGGAAGAATCGCCTCCGACGCTTCTGAAGGAAAGTCCAAAGAAACAACGAGCGTGGGATTCGGCGCTAGAAGAAGAAAAACCGCCACAACTCGGTGAGCTGTCCCCAAACGCTGCTGCGCATCGCGTGTCACCCAAGAAACAGTTTCTTGAATGGCAGCAGCGTGAGAGGCGGCTTCAGACTGCAGACCGTCAAGAACTATTGGACAATGAACGTACTTTAATAGAACTCAACGAAGAGGCTAAACGTAAAGAAACGTTTGAGAACGAAATGCAGCAAAATTGTGAATTTCTGCAGCTCGGATTGCAGACAAAACTGCAGCAGCAGCAGCAGCAGCAGCAGAAAGAGTTTCAGCAGCAGCAGCAGCGGAGGCGGAAGCAGCAGAAGCCGCGGCACGTACACGCTGACGATGACGTCACAGCTGCAGAGTCAGCGATGAACTTGCTGCGTTCTCCGGCACTCGAAACCGACGGTAAATTATATATTTTATTAACGTTTTTAATGAATGTTTGTATTTCACTACACAACTACATGTATTTGATAACACAAATAAATTATTTTATTTGCATAGTTGTTTTCATTTAGACTTGATGTCGTGTGACCAACTCTAGTTCTGAGGCCTAAATATATTTAATTTAGAAATAACAATTAATCCAAGATTTGCCGCGGTTCTTTTATAACCCTTACAGGCTTGATGTATCTATCTATGTGATGTTCTTTATGGGGCATTGAAGAACTTTGACTCGTCGAATGGCCTCAGACAGACGCAGGCAGATTTCACAGCATAGTAAATATTGATGGCCCGTTCGTTTTTGCTCCGTATCGTGGGTTATAGCACTGGATAATGGCATCATTCAAAGGCGATAGGTCACGTGCTTGCGTATTCTATTTCACGATTGGTTAACCAAAGTTTTGTCAGTAGTTGGTTACCGCAAATTTACATCCTACAGCGCAATAATGGGTAGAAAAAACATCCATCAGTGCTCAACTTAATCTCGAACTGTTTTCTAAAAGAACGCAGATGCCCGTTGCCGCGCAGCCATAAAAATGCCATACTCACGTTTACGGGCCTCTAATGCTAAAGGGCCAACTTTTATTTATCGATACGATTAGCTGCCCGCCGCCGAATATATGGAAAGAACATGACATTGTTTTAATCTTATCTCGGCGGAGCATACTACGCTTTACAATTATTAGCTCTTACCCCCGCAAAGAGCTTTTTGTCCGACCACAGGCGCGTAAGTTCAGAGTTCGAAGTTCTACAAAATTGGGCCTAGAGCCGCCTGCGGGCGGCTCTAGTTTATGGGTAGACGCACTTAGAAAGGCAATGGTGCCACCATTCGTCATCTATTAAGCGGGGGGGGGGGGTGACGATTTTAATTAAGCCACAAATTCAAATTTCTATGTGGGATTTCATTAGAATGAGTACACATTCTGATTCAACGGCAATTTTTCGCTTTTGTAGCAAATCGGCATCTACCCATAGAACGGAAGATGTGTGAACGGGGATGACGGACCTATGTAAAATACAAAAATTAGTTTAGTGATTCACGTCGCGAGTTTGTTGTCAAGTCTTTTGGCTTATCATAGCGTATGCATAATAATTATGTACTTTCCGCGGTATGTATGTGGCGTTTTTTTTATTGTTTATCGCTTTGTCGCTTACGATGAAATATAGATATTGACACGCCGTATTGCTAAGCCAATGGCAGTTGGAGGTTCTTGCAAATTTTAAGATGTAGGAGGGAGACTGACGGAGGCAGAGCACTCACAGACCCCCCAGAATAATTGCCTCCATAACGCCTGAGTGTGTTGCGCGCTGTTTTGAGCGCATTAACGTCAATGCCGTCTTCTAAAAAACTTTTCTTCTATCTTGACGGCCAAGAACACTGGAGCGAAATTTATGTAAAAACTACCGACTGGCTATCTTCTCACTTGATGCGAACCCGGAGACAATGCTGAGGATAAATTGTCTGACTTTTGAATTCTGCGAGATATCACATATTGTGTACATGTATACTGCTGCAGCGGCTGCGTTAACTAGCTCGTTGTGGGATGTCAGGCCTGTTATTATGAAAATAAGATCGATTTAAAATTTACTTTGAACTAACTAGCCTATACTGGACACTAAAAGAAACTTGTAGAAAATAGCTCGTATATAATTGACTTAGCACGGTGGATTAATTAGCTAAGTTGTTGCCATTACGTTGCTTACAGTTGCGTTGTTGTCTATGCGGTGAATTAATTTAGTTTTAATTATTTTTTTATTTTTTTTAGTATCGCGTTTACAATATAATTGTAGGCCTACGTTATATTTATATGGCAACATGTAAATTTAGCAGATTGATTTTTTTTTTTTTCGTTTTTTCCTATGTCAGTCACGTGGTACTGCATCAATCAGTAAATGTGACACTAATGATAATGCTCTCTTTAGAATTAATCTTTGTATGTGGCCCACGTGTACCGCATCAGTTTCCCAAAGCTGTCGTTTGAAATGAAATCGTAAACTTGTCAGGAATTTTCTTGGAATCACCCTTTCGCCCCCCTCTGAGTCAGTTCATTTTTGACTAGATACACTTGCAATTAGGCCAACCTGCAGCTTGCCTCGATGCTGTATTACACATGGGCCCAGATATGTCTACATTCTGTTTACTGCATTGACGCCTTGTTTCCCGCGAGCCTGGCTGTTTAGAAGTCGCGCGCTTTAGCTCGGGCTCTATTTAGCCATAATTCACGCTCCGATTTTAGCTCTTTGATTTGTATAATAAACGACATTTCAGATCAGCTCTGTTCGGTATCAGATTGCTGTATACAGTTGGGGTCGAACGGTGGAATTTTCTCCAAGTAGCATCCTAAATGATGCAGTAGCACGCTAATACTGTAATCAGACGCGCAACCTAGCTGATCGCATCAAGCCTGTATGTAAGACTGTTAATGTGTCGGTTCAAAGAAATCGTGAAATTTCATTGATTCATTTCAACGCGTACGTGGCTGAACACTCAATAATAATATTCAACTACAGCGAGTTTTAACCGATTTGAAATCTCTCTACAATATAATGTTGTTAAGATGATTTGACTAATGACAGTCTTAGTACGATCTGTCGCTTACTATTATATACCATGGTTAATTTAGCAGTGCAGTTAATTGGATGAATTAAAACAGCCCTTGCAAAATCCGTCAGTACAAAATGGTAGACTCAAAGCGTATTGGATGAATGGAATTCATGGAATTCACTTAAGTCCGAGCTTAACTGCCACTGTCATAATAAACACTAACCCAGTTTGTCCTTTTGACAAACATCTCCGATTGTACACGGTCTGAATTTGAAACCATTTTCACTATCTCCAGTTCCATTAAACTACACTCACAACTTTGCTTGAACGCACACTAACTTTCTTTGTCCTTGGGCGAACCGGTTTAAGCCAGTCTCGTGATGAAATAGGTAACAAGAGCCAATATTTCATAATCACTTGATATTTAGTTTGTTGCGTAACGCTACGCTACCGCGCCGCCGCCGGTATTCTGTATTATATTCCAGTGACTGTCATGGCCGCTGCTTTGTATGCCTACTTCCGGCCGAGGACCCAGATCAAGGGGCCTGCGCTCGGACATTGAATGGGTCCAGCGCTGAAATAATTGACCCGGCGCTATGGAAGCCGGACACATGTTGCACAATCATAATTCCAACATATCCGATCCCATTGTGTGGCTTATAAAGGCTTCAGCGCTGATGCGTGACGTGACAATACGCTGCGTGCCAGAGCGCTGCAGCATAGCGCGACAATAAGGTAATCAACACGTGGAATCGAACAGTGTGCGCTGGGTGAAGGGACTTGGACAGTTCGCGAGTTGGTGTGAGGGCACTTAAGCGCTTTGAACTCGTTTCAAATTCTGGGAAAGGGTTCTGTTGTTATACAATGTCGAGATCTTGTTCCGCTTAGGCTATAGATATTGAGAGGTAACCAAAGATTTGAAAGAAAAGCATGAAGTTACGATGGCAATCTTAGCTTCATACCTTCCTGCCTTTGATATCTGTCAGTACGACTAAATCTTGCGGCTGCTTGCCCAATGTCTACATCTAACAGAAAGGGTAGCTGTGAACGTGCAATTGCAAACGGTCCCAGGTTGCAAGTATAATGAATTATAATTGTTGAAATAGTAGCTTGTTATGCACGTAGTTATCGCTGATGTGTTTCTAGCGAGGTTAGCTTTCAGTATCAGAGAAGTGTTTGAAACGAGCAAATTTTTATCAAAGCACAGTCAAGTGTGGCGTTAATTACAATTATTCGCCTAGAGATGAAATATAGCGTTTCGTGCTCGATCAAGCGCTAGTTTCTCAGCCGACTGAAAGTCGGAAGATCATAATTCATAAATATTGGTATCACGTTTTCATTTCGGCTTGTAGGAAATCCTATTCACCACAAAGCTGCGCTTATATAAAACTAAGGCCTATTATGCAAGCGGTCGATGTAAAATTGGATGAATGTAATTGATGAACTGAGTTGATGAATAGAATTAAGTGCGCGATGTAACCGATATATTCGTGTGATGAATGCGAAACAAATTAGTTGTAATGCGTGCAGCATGCAAGCCTACAAGGGCTTTGTAACCTAGCTTATTCATAATCCGGTAATTCAAGCTACATTGTAGCCTACATATGTCAGGTGACCCATACGAATTAGCTTACAGTCTAGTTACTGCTTATCAACTCAGCGTATTTCTCAGCCTATTAACTAAGACGTGAGTCCAGATTTTGAAGCAAACTCGTGGACTAGAAATATTAAAACACCTCAGATAAAATTATAAGATTAGATTTGATCTTGAGAGTAAACATCTCGATCCGAAACCTTTTTCGATTGCCTATATTCTACTGGTATTCCTTAAATAAAATTTTAAGATAGACTAAAATATCTCATACAAATCTCAATTTCAAAAGGATCGATAAAAACGGCTTAATGTTTATTTCAGTGTTTTTAATTGACAGCGCCGTTGAGCAATGGAAGAATAGTAGGTCACAGCACTATACAGACGGGATGACGTATCGAAACCAGAACATCCAAATTATAGACCAGAGGCTTATCTGCCTATTTGAGGGATCGCTTTTCACATAAATAACTTGGGGAATCGATTACAAATTTCTTTAAAAAACACAATTTTGATGTAAGCCTCTGATAGGATATAAAATACCCAAATATGGTTAAGTTTGTAGATGAACTGGGGAGGGGTTCGCCCCCCCTATAGAACCGTGTCCGTTACACCGAACTCTGCCTACTCTTGCATGTTATTGTTGACTGCAGCAGTTACATTTGATCTGTCTGTGTTCCACTGACCGCTCAGCGAGATGAGCACTGAGTACAGGTCCGAGAGGAGTGCCCGCGGGCTCTCACTCACCAGTGCTCTCACTCACCAGCGCTCCTCGTTCGTTTATTAATAAAAGATTCTCCGTCTGACCCGCGGACCCAACTTTAGTCGAATCCACGTGTGCTAGCGGCGCGCGACCGGAAAATTATTACAAATACGCTCTCCCGCTGTGTACATGGAAGGGAAGTTTGATGGAGATTTGAGTGAAAAGTACATGCGAATCAGACGTAACCGCCGCACGAAAGAAAGCGGACTCGAATAGAATGGGTTGGGTGGGTTTACCGAGATATCGTTAAAAACTTGAGCTACTTTTCCTGAAAAGAATGTAAAATCTGAATCAGTTTAACGCTAACTTAATTGTAAGCATTTATTTATTGAATATTATCATTTGTCATTTTGCTTAACATGCAGCAACATTATCGGCGCTTTTAAAAACGACTGCGTTGTTTCGGAGTGTCATGGTCGTCAGAAGTTTTTGATTATTGACACGGGGGAGGTCGCTTTGACTTCAGTGGTCCTCAATCGTCCACACAAATAACAAACGATGTTAATTTAGGAAACTAACAGTTCAAATTGTTAAGGCGAAGGGAAAGGTAATGGGAGAGGGGGATAGTCCAATGCGCTTTGATCCGTCGTCAGAACGAGACTTTTAATCTCTGCCGATAGCCCCCACCGCTCTTAATAATATTTGCCCCAGTGCGTCCAACGTTTGACCCCTCTTGCTCGTTTTATTCAATAATGTCGAGTGATGGCGCGCGCGAGGCTCGTCTGGTTTGAGGAAGGTTCGTATTATGATTGAGATCCAGTTATATTGAGTCCAGGCTGCTGGTCGCCTGCCTTCTATAATGTCTTACCGGCATAACTGCTTCGGTCTTAATTTACCGCAAAACAAATATTATTGTTTCTAACTTAACTGCTTCCAACTTCTAACTTCTAGCTTAATAAAAAATCCAACATATAGACACTCTATTACATATTCTTCTAGTGTGCGCCAAGTCAAATGTTATAACATTTCGGTAACAATTTCTTTGTCGTCGGTTTCACGGAAAACAAAATGTAGAATTATGCATATATTTATATTTATATATTGAATTATGTTGACTGAAATTAAAGCGTGCAAATTGTGTTTTATCAAATTGGAAGAGCGGTCAGCGCGTTGCATGACTCCAGGGCGCTTTATTCTGATCTCGACACCCTTCAGCGGCTATCAGCAGACTAAGGGTGATGGATGGGGGGGGGTGGGGTGATGGATGGGGTTTCGATGGAGCGAATTTCAAATTTGTTTAATGGACCGAATCGGGCGCGCAGTCGCTTCAGTTGAAATCTGATCGCGTCTGCACATAATCCTCTATATTACCCCCCGGAGGGGCGGATATCACGGTGTTGTTCTTGGGGGGCGTATTTTCTGAAGATGATGGACCAATCTTAAAAAACTAAGGGACAAGCCGGGAGAGGGGGGGTTGTCACAGGGCTGTAGGCGTTCGAATGTGTCTATTATAATCGTTGAACTTATTTCACTCACATGTGATTGGAAAAGGGTCACACATATGTGGTGAGAGAAATTCGTACTTTTGCATTACTCTTTGGGGTCAAATCAATAAATTCACCAGAGTAGAACGGGGATGGCATGGCCCCCATGGACCCCCCTGCATCTACCACTGCCCAATCCCGGGTTTCCTTCCAACCCTAATGCCCTAAGGCCCCAAGTCGCGTATAATTGCAATTTCCGAATGGGTCAAAAATTATTGTGCGACAACACGTTTGTTTAGTGACGCGAGGGCGATTGCTCGAACGTCAAATGATAGTCGACCCTCCTGCGCGCCCTAACGACATTACCCCGCACGCCTAACGACCCCAGTCGTCATTACCCCGCTTTATTATTACCCCAGACGAGGGTGGATATAGAGGAGAACGCGTAACATTTTTTTTAATAAAGGCACTCGGTGCAGAGTCGATTAAGAAAACGCTGATGATGTTCTTGTGTCGAGTTCGTCTGGCTTCTTTGAATGACCGAATGACCGAAGGACCGAATGAATGACAGGGGTGAACGAATACAAGCGTCGTATTGTGTTTGACAGATATTAGCTTTATGGCCACGTCAAAGCTGCACTGGCAGGTTTATCACGGGCTAATTTTAATGGGTCAACTTTTGACCGGACGTGGGTGTATTGTAAGAAGCACTGTGACCAAAGAAGCGTCATTTAAGGCTGTCGATTATGGGTTGTTAAATGTGCTGATTTGTAATATGACAGGACGCATTGGCTGCGTAGGGAGTTGCGCTACATCCGCTCGTATACTGAAACTCGATATTAACAATTTCTGTGAGAAAAAACACTGCGTACTTCAACGAAAACGAGCAAAATGCGTATTAAGCAAACGAATATTTTGTTTATAATGATTAAACATTTGTTAATTCTCATTGTTATCAAAAGTGCATTGTTATTTTTAAAAGTCAAATGGTGTAGTGATACGGCCTATAGCATCCCTTGTGTTGGTACGTGTTGTTGTTATATGAGACTCTGATCTGCGTACTTTTATTTGAATAAAAAAAATCCTCTATCATTTCCTTATAGGTGGGATTCTTTGGGTAAATCTAGTTCCAGCGCATCGCTCTTCCTTTATTCCATGCGCCTGTATGGAGTGCTTCCTTGCAGCATACACCCGTGACGTGGAGGACTGGAGATATGAAGAGGGGAGAGGGGGAGTGGGTGGCTATTGGTTTTAATAGTCTGAAGTGGGTAGAGGGGTGGTTTGTTCCATTACTTCAATGCGTCTATGGATGTATATTTTCATTAAGTTGTAGAAAATAAAAAGCTAGAAAAATGTGTTTTTGGTTAATCTCAGGGCAAACTTAATTATTGGTGATTCGTTAAAATTAATGCTGCAAGCACTGGTTTAAGCTGCCATGTTTATGTTGAAGCTGCCTGCTGGGTTTAAGCTGCAATAATATTCTGAATGATTGTCTTAGCACTTCGTAGACCTAATGTTGCAACGATGTAGTCCGAATTTCTGCACAATATTACAATACTGATATATTCTATGATAGACCTACAGCAGCTATGGGTGTGTTGGCTTGTTTAATACATGTAGTAGGCATACACCTGTATAACTGCTTTCAAATATTTATCAAGTGTTGTATCCCCTCATCACCTGATGATTGTCCTCTCTCCCGTCCATCTATTGGGCCTGATTTGTAAGTTGAATTTTGGTCGTCGACGGAGATAAATATGATCCCACCACTCCTTCGATCCTCTTCTACCCTCTCTCAAACATAATTTCACCCCCTCCACCCCTCCGCAACGATAGGAATGGCAGTGAGTTATCGCCCCCGCCCCTACCCCTCCCCCCTCTGTCAGCCTAATCATCTTGAAGCAGGAAATCATAAAATCATTGACCGATCTAAGACCATCATCACTCTTCCAGCTGCTGCTGCTGCGGCTGCTGCTGCTTCAGCAGCATCCACTGCAGCTGCTGCTGCTGCGTTTTGCTGGCGCCATAATTTTGGAGGAGGGATAGCGTTGGCATTAAAATTCTGAAACCCTCATATTGCATGGAGCAGATTAAGCTGAAATTAGAAACATAACTGGGTTATTGTTGCTGACGTGATGCTGGTGTTCAGAGATATTGCCGAATGCGAAGAACATTTAGAGTCTATTGTTGAAGCAATGTTTCCATCTAGACCACTTGCATGCAGCTAACGTGAACTTACTTTCAAAACAAATCAACAGAATTTGTTTCAAAGTCAGCATGAGCAAAAAACACGTCCTACTTTGTATGGCTGACATAATGGACCATTGTCCTAAGAGTGACGGATATCAGAGCGTTCAAGGGGGGAGGGAGTCCGCGTCTGCCACAGCTACGATTGTTTTTTTCGGTCCTACAGCGGAGACGGATTATTGTTGCCCCGGGGAGAAGGGGGGGGGGGAGGCAGGGAGTGAAGTGGATAAGGGAAGGCACGTAGCACATTACTCACTGCGGACGTTAAAACGGACGCGCAACCTGTACGCTCTGCGCATGCGCGCTGCTCGCTTGTTCGCTAGCGCGTCAGATGCATTCCAGATTGACGATCTTGCTTCCGCCTAGAGGAGTCCTCTACCCATTATGCCTCCCCCTCATCCTTTTCAGCACTCTCCCTGATTTCTACCCTCCCCCCCCCTCCCCCCACCCGAGATTATAACCCCTCTCGTACCCCACTATCCCACCCCCCTTCTTTATAACTGTAATTTTGACCAACAAATTGCCACTTCTCGAAGACCTATTCTCAATTCCGCAAAAATTCTCATCCTGTTTTGCACTTAACGTACATACTCACACATCCTCCAAAGAACTGCGGTTGCACCCACAAATCTAAATACATCATCCATACACCAGAGCGGCGCCACAGCGCCTTGCTTGACACGCTTGTCGTCACTGTTTGCTGG
>JAQIWG010004441.1:0-16016 GCA_034695025.1 Chamaedrilus cognettii | reverse complement strand
GCAGTGGCTATCCATCCAATAGAAAGCAGTGGCTATCCATCCAATAGAAAGCAGTGGCTATCCATCCAATAGAAAGCTATCCAGCGTGTCACGAAAATTTTCAAAATTTCGTGATTTAATTAAAAGGATTTAATTAAAAGTAATTTAATAAATAATAATAATAATAATTTAAAGTAATTTAATTAAAAGGCACGTAGCCTACGGAGGAAAGACGAAAGCGACTGGCATTCGATGTAAAACGAAGCTTCTGAGGTAAAACGACTAACTTGCAATAGTTTTGCTCGCGACGAGAATGTTGAGTTTCGACGGAGACCGTGTTCACAATAGTGGCCTTTGCTGTGGCACTCTCGTCTTAGGGAATGCGACTCTTAGGAAATTAGAGT
The DNA here is from genome assembly GCA_034695025.1 of Chamaedrilus cognettii. Taxonomy (NCBI): domain Eukaryota; kingdom Metazoa; phylum Annelida; class Clitellata; order Enchytraeida; family Enchytraeidae; genus Chamaedrilus; species Chamaedrilus cognettii. The sequence continues at coordinate 15,633 of JAQIWG010004441.1, read as the reverse complement.
GGATATAGGGAATCCGATCTTCTCTTCGGTAAAGTATCCTGGTTACTTTGCGTCACCGGCGATCGATAGCCGGCGCTGTACACAGTGTGCAGGCCAGTGTCGCCATTCGAGCTGTTTGAAAAACCGTTCGATTTTGAAAATACGAAAAAATCCGCTAGAATCGCAAAATAAAACTCAGATTCAAGATTTTATCCTTAAAATAAAAATCCCCAAGTTTGGCAGGGGGGGGGTAAAAATCAAACTATCCTGTTTTTTCCTGTTGCATCGAGGATTAACCTGAATTTTTTGTTTAAAATTTTTTTGCTAAAAAGCTCAATGTGATCACAGAAATTAGCACGCATTGAAAAACAAACATGTCAAGAAAGTTATTTTGTTGGCCGCCAAAACCATTGAATTTCAGCCAAAAACTAATTTTTGCAACTAGACCACTAGGGGTTTTTCGATGGATAGAAAAACCACTAGATCTAGTTAAAAAGCACTGGAGTGGCAACACCAGTGCAGACCAGAGAGTCGTGGTGTGAGTGGCAGCACTGGTACAGGCCACAGCGACGTGGTTTGCAATTACTCATCGCGCATTTTTCTCTCGTCGGCGTGGTCAGACGTTAGGTAAACCTTTGATGGTGTAACCCTGACCGGTCTGTAGAGTAAGCCTGACCGATGGCAAGCTATAGGCCGTATGATCGACGGGTATGCCTGCCAGTAGCCCGTGTGTATTATTGCTCTCTCACACGGCCAGGCATTCGTCATCGTATTCTTCGCGACCGATCTCCTTGCTTGTTATGCTATCTCACCGCGTGGTCAGAAGTGTGTCTCTATCTTCTCGCATGTATCGGGTTTCATAGGATGTGTGGATGTAATTCCAGATTTGGAAATGTAGTAAATGATACGGCTATTAGTTTGAGTCTTCCAGGCCTGGGAGCATCGAATCACTGCGTGTTGTCTACGCAATAAGCGAAGTTAATCGGCGATCTCTTTCTATAATTCAATGTAATTCCGCGTATGATAAGTGTGTACACCAAAATTTATGCGTAGCTATCCTTTATTGCTAACTACGGGGTTAAGTAATCAAATGTATGATGTACCGTGCAATTATTTGATTCTCTAAATGACGGGATTATCACTGTCGACCTGAAATGTGGAAATAACTCAATTTAGGAAACGTTTGGTTAAAATTAGTTCAGGAAACAATGGAGAGGGTGCAGGAGTACTCCGGCGACGCTTTGTTTCCATGTTATCATTTTGTAGGGCCGCTCATTATTTGATTTTACCCCGTACTAATGTCATCATCTACCATCAGGAATTGAATTTTAAATTTCAGCGCCATATTTCAAGTGCATCGTGATATATGATTTTGAACGTATAGTCTAAAATAAAACCCTTCTTTAAAACGGTGAGGTTCACTTGTTTGCGACATACCACCTTGAGTAGTTTTCATTAGATTGCCTTTTCCCGCTGGCTTTTCATCCACAATTTTTGTGTTTTGCCCGAAATTTTACTTCATCCCTTCCTCGTGTACCGCCTGTCTTTAGATATACGTTTTCGCCATTTGTTCGCTATCATTATGTCATGTAGTAATAGCACATTTCACACGCCGCCGATATCCTCGAGGCACAAATGGCAGTCTGACGTTCATTTTGTAGGCAACTTAGCATCATGAGTGTTGCCGTACAGGCGGCGCGAGAATTGTGAAACAATGTAATCGCGCCGCGTAATTGAAAGCCACGGCTGCGATGGAGAAGGGATGAAGGCGAAAATAAATAAGACGTTCGAATTTTGTGTCTATGAGTCCGCGCTATATGGGAACTTTAGTGGCCCCATTTCAATTACGAGCGCCATCTGCTGACATTCTACTATACAAACCAGCAGCTGCAGCAGCGGCTGGTTTGCTGTATTTATCTTATGGTTATTGACTGTTGCAGCTGTCCAGGTAAGAAATTCGAAAAAATTTGATTTGATGAAGGAGTGGGAGCACTGGTGTCCAGAGTTTCGTTATAAGATTCATTAATTTATGACAATCCCAATAATTCCTAACATTCCGTAATAATATGAATGGTGCGTAATATTTCAAAGCCTGTTATTTGGTCGAGCTATTCTGTGACAGGTGGCGGCCTATTATAATATTGCATTGTAAGCATATGCATTATTGCATTGTGAGCATATGCAATATTGTATTGTAAGCATATGCAATATTGCATTGTAAGCATATGCAATATTGCATTGTAAGCATATGTAATATTGTTTGAAATTTTAACTTCGATTCATAATTAGGCCCACATGTTTGCAATCAAATCCATTAAATCTTGGTAGCAACACGGGATATCGTCCGTGGTAAAGTAATACTGAATTAGCAACAACTACATTATGTATGAAAAATGCTTGGCATTTTTCAGGATTGAATTCGCCATGATGATAGACTTTATTAGTTTCAGAATGCACCCGAGTGACTGAAAACTTTTAGTTCTGCTACTTAATTAACTCTCGTAACTTTGTATCTCACCGTCAGCTGTAGAAACGGGTGTAGCCTAGGCCTGTGCTCACAGTATATCTATTACCTAGACGCGTTAGCGTTTTATCCCTCCCCTATAGGCTACTTCTTGTAACTCAAGTTTAGTGCATTGAAAGCAATTCGTAACACCGTCCTGCATTAAATCATCGAGGTCAGCTAAGCAAACCTTCTGAGTTCTAATTGCGGACCTGCCTTCCAATCTGTCTTCACTGATCTCGGCGTTAAGATCTCGGCAAACTGTAATGTTTTACGATTGTTTATACCACAGGTTACAGTTTCATTGACGAGTTTACATGATATTATATCCCCTGCTGTGTAGTGGATGGCGAGTCGATTTTTGCCCGCGATGAACTTCGGTTTGGTCTGCAATTTTTGTAATCCATTACTATTATTCACGGGAAATCTGTTTCTCGTTGCAGGTATCGGATAGTGAATTGGGATACAGAATCAATCAGCGCCACGTAGCCGACGCGCTTTGCTAACTACAGTTCTATTTTTTGGCTGCTGTCGAAAACTAGCTAGACGTGTAGAGCATTCACACAACTATTATTATATATTATAGTGTAGCAAATACACACACAAAACACCAATACAAAATAAAGGAACAATAAGGAGAGATAAAGAGTGAAAACATTGCTGCCAATATGATCATACGAAGACAATTGTATGCGCCAAACAAATCTATTGTTTGGCGCAGTGACGCACGAGTACTGTCAGGGCTACATCGACCGTAACGCCGTGTGGAATAACGGGTTCTACTGCCCCCGCTGGGGCGGGTCCGAGGAGACGTACTGCTGCGGGGAGTGGCACGAGCGCTACTGCTGCCCCGACCTGCACGCCTCCACACACGGCTCGCTGCAGGCTACGGCATCCGCTGCGCCTACGTCATTCGTGACGTCACCGCGCGCGCTTGAACTGCAAGCGTATTTTTTATTGACACAAGGGTTCGATTCCAGAGATGTAGTGGAATTGTCTGGCGGGGGGACGTCTCTGGAATCGAACCAACGGGAATCTTGCTGGCCGAGAAGGAGAATTTAACGAAGCCCATAACTGCTATTCGAAAAAGCATTTTGTTTACGTCGATTTGCAGGCTAATATTAAATTGCAATTAGTGTTTCATTAGTCTGAAAACAAATTATTGCCGTTAAATTTCTGATGATGTTAGTGCGGAAATATACAATAATTATTATTGTCTTAAATTTATGATGAACTGTTGTTGTTTACAAAAGCAGTTGTGGCCCACCGCTAAATTCTCCTCCTTAGAGAGAATACTTCCTTAGGTAGGAGTCAAGGCACATCTCTGAAATCGGACCTAACACTACTATGGCGGTAACAAATCACATAATTCCATCGGACACTGTCCATTTTTGAGAGTGGCCTATTGCATTGTAGTTGAAGTAGCTTGACGCACCGATCGCTAATTTTTGCTTCGTTTACAGTATAATCACAATGCCACAAGCATCCTTTTGGCTGAAATGGTTCAGTGAATTGTTTAGAAATGGAGCGTAGAATTGAGCTGTCTGCTGGTTTGTTGTCAGCCTGCCCGTAGTCTTGGGAGTCACTGCGGGGCTACTGCTGCTGCTGCTGCTCTTGACGCTGATTGGCTGCTGCTTGTGTCCGGCCTGTCCCGTCTACAAGCGACGTCACAAGACGCGCCGCGCTGTGCCACTCACTAGAAGTAGGTCAACTGAAATAAAAGCGCATCGAATCGAAATTAATAAAAGTAGACTAACTAAAATAGTTTTATTTCCTGTTCACTTTTTCTATCAAGACAATGATTTTAGAAAAGCATTATTAGTATTCCTTTGGATCAGGCAATAGCATTAGGAAATTTGAATTCGTGTGGTATTGCTAGCGTCTAGAAATGAAATTTAAGGTTTCATGCATCTTGACCACAGGCACGGGTTTCTGCAAAATTTGCCCATACTTAAGCGTGATCCGAAGGATGGCCAAACTGCCTCAAATGTTTTACGTTTGTGATCATTTCATGCATCATATCAAGCATCGCATCACGCATCATATCAAGCTTTGTATCACGCATCATATCACGCATCATATCAAACGTCGTATGGCAAATACAGCGTACACGAAGATGGCTTGTACGCAGTCGCACACCATAGATACTTTGTACCCGAAAGCAGGAAACAAAACTGTCGACATTTTTGAACAAAATGAAACAATTGCGTTTCATGGAGTTGTATGGTGAAATTTAGAGATAGATTTTTTGAACGACCATTCTAATACGACGCTCGCACCGGTTGTACTAGTTAATGACTGTATTTCAATAGCAATTTTAGCATGTACATACAGGGCCGCAACAACGTTTCAGAAGTTGGGGGGGACCTATGGCTGGGTAATATTTATGTTCCAAAAGTTGGGGGGGGACGCGTCCCGTGGTCCCAATAGGTTGTTGCAACAACGTTTCAGAAGTTGGGGGGGACCAATGGCTGGGTAATATTTATGTTCCAAAAGTTGGGGGGGACGCGTCCCGTGGTCCCAATAGGTTGTTGCAGCCATGTGTACATATAGGCCTAGTGTAACTCTGCTAGGGTGCAGGCCTACACTTTTACTAAAAATATTGGACAGCTGCGCCTAACCCATTAGCGTCTGGTCTTAATCTATTAGGATAAAGAATTGCCCGAAAGTAATAAATCTTACCAGGAAACAGGTTGTGTTTTCATCATCCGCAAAGTAAATATTTACAACATTTAGACATTTATGTTCTTGGAAAAATGCCCGCTCTTTCATGAAATCATTTACATATTATTTTTCATTGCGCGGTTATTACCGTGTAACAGCTGGTCGATATCACAAACCCTGATAAGCTAAGGGAGGGACCCTGAATAGCCTGCGATACTCTATTAGATCAAAGAAAACAATTCTTTGCTTCTTTTGACATGCTCTTGACATGATTTTGACATAAATGCATAATAGAAAGGGGTTTCATAAAAATTAGATGATGTACCTGGCGATGCTTGAGTCTGAAATGGCTATTAGGGGACCACGGGACGTTTTGGGATCCAGAGGATCTTGGAGGAAGGGACCTCGGGGCGTGTAATAGCCCACTGGAATTCTTTTGAATCCTCTACATGCGTCGTGAAAAGCATTCTTATTCCCTTCGGGAGCCCTTTAATTGGCAGCCCCTCCGAAGCCTGCAGAGCTTCTTTTGATGGCTCGGGGCTTTTGGAGTCTACTTTTGCTTCCTCCTGGATGTTTCTACTTTCAGCCATATAACAGCGTTCACGTTTAGTGCTTCTACAGGCTGCTGCAGTAAAACTGCAATACATTTGTCGTTGCCTATTAACGAGTAACCAGAGTAGAGTTTGTAAATCCTATCTGATTTTACCGTTTTGTTGAATCCGATAGCGCGCAAGTACCGTGAGGGAAAGTTGAAAGTTACGAAGAAGTTTGAAAATGGAAAGTTACAGATCCCATCTGTTGATTGGGTGCAATATGCTAGTTCAACTTTTCGTCTGATACCTTGATTTTGTGTTCCATTATTTTTTGCATTTTAATTGCTTTCAATTTGTTATAGGCCTACATGTATCATTTGCAGGCTAGGCTAGATATTAACTTAGATGTTTTGATTTTTAGCAGTAACTTTTATATATTGGTCATAACAGCTTGTTGATACCAATTGAATTGATATTAGCAGCGAGTCGTAAAAATATACTTGTTGAAATAAAACTGAATTCCTTGTCCTTACCTGTGCTTCGTGCAGCCATGTCCGTCAGCCTGGAAGCAGACGCCACATCCTCAGCCATAGCCACCCAGGCTCTTTCCTCTCTTGCGCGCGTGGGTCCAGGGGCCGCGGGCGGTGCCCAGAGCGCCTGGCAGGGTCAGCCCGGGTCCCCCCGCGAGGCCGATCACCTCGACTGCGGGTGCCGCTGGTCCCCGGGAGACACGTCTCGCCGCAGCCTGGTCGATATCGGGTCCCTCGTCAACTCCATGTACCACGACACGGCGCTGCCCTGGCAATCACGTCTGTGCTGCTCGGTCTATTGCATGAACTGTGCATCTCACTGTGCGTATATTTTACTTCGTTTGGTTGATATCGTTATATTTTTTGAATAGTTCTCTGTACTACACTGCTTGTGTGAAACAATGATCCATATATTGTATAGGGAATCGAAACGAAAATCCGTTTAGAGTAAAACCGCATCGTCATCGGTCCTCGAATAAATAGTTTTACAATGTGAAAATATGGGAGGAGTTTCTGTCGATTTTGTTTCTAAATTTGGTTATTTCATATGGCTACTACGGCAAATACTTTTCGTAGTTGCTAGAGTTTCAGTTAGGGCAGCTTAAATTTGTACGAATTTTTTCACCCATTAGACCATAATAAAAAAGTTCACAGCTTTGAAATTTAACTTGCTAATTTAAATGTTAACGTCCAACGTTCAAAAAAATTTCAAATAGCAAATCAATTTGGAGCAATGAGAAAGCTTATCTGTTCATAAATTGGTTAAAGAGCACATTCTTTAGCGATTCTACGTTTGACCTGATTTTACTGAAGTGGCTTATTTACTAATCCCTTATTTTCACACTTTTATTCCTCATTTGTTCCCCTTTTGTTGATGTGCAAAAAATAAGACGTTTTGCTGGAAAATATGTCCAACATTATAGGTTTAAATATCGACAAGATAAGATATTAAAGCAATTAAATTACGTGAATACAGAATTACTTTTAAAAAATTCGAAGGATGCTCTTGAGCAAGACTAGTTATAATTTAAACTGCTTCAAACTTCTTCCAGTTGCGCCGGACAGTTAAAGTATTGTATATTATCACATGACGCTTAGCTTGCAGCTCGATGCCATGTCTATCTCCATCGCAAGGAAATTGAAAAACAAACCATCTTGTTGGCTTTCCTACAATGGATACAGACGGATCAACAATCGTCATGTTTCGAGTGGCAGATGATTATGTCTGACACCGCTTGATGGCGTACCACATACTGTTCTTTGACCCGTTCCAGGGTGCTTGATAAACAGACTAAGTAGACAGTGCTAACTAGACAATGCTGATCAGAGATGATTATGCTCTCTCGATCCAAATACCAGAGAGCTTTGCGAGTCTGTTGTACAGGTTCTGGAGCTTTTGAAATATGAGAAACCCTAATTGTTTGAGTCAAGTTCAGGAATTCACTAAACTTAAATTTTAAGACAGCGTTCAATTCTTCAATTCCAAGCTAAGGAATAACGTGTTTAAAGTCAGTTTCGTTGTCCGCGGGCGTCATCGGGGACGGGGAACTTAATATTTGACGTTCAAGCGTTAAGTCTAAATATGAATGTTGCAAAAAAATTAAGTTAATTGAATTCACTTACTTTTGCATCAGGTTGATTTAGAGTGCATCAGATGAAGCTGATCGTCTGCAAACCAATTTGCGAATTATTGTTTCTGTGCTACTTTGTTTTTGATATTCAATTTACCCGCTGCCTTAAATTACATTTTTGTTCCCTCGCTCTCGCGGAACCCTACCACTGCCCCTGCCCCCCCCCCCTTGGAACTCCGGGCACCCCCTTGCGGAACCCTTGGATTCCACGAAACCCCAGGGTTTCGCGGAACCCAGGCTTCAGCGGAGCCAAGCTTGAGAAACATTCGTCTACACGGTTATTTTTACTCATGGCTTGTTGACTGAACCGATGCGGTTCACGGAACTTCGCACCATCTTCACCTCAGCAGTCAGAAAGCGAGGATATTGTATCAGTTCCGCAGAATACAAACACTGCGGGAATATATGAACCTAATCTGACGTCTTGCAGCTGTGGTTGGCACAGAATTCGTTTTAATATGCAATATTGCCCATAGGAGCGTGCAAGAGATGGCAAATTTCTGACTGTGAGTCTTAGTAATGCTACACAATATGTTTTTTTTGTACCGTTAGGTTTAGTAAAAAACTGACGACCAAATATTTTCATTTATGTACTCCATACCGTAGTACCTTTCCAGCAAATCCTTCCAATAATCCGCAAATCCCTTCCTTCAAAATGCTAAATTTTAAAGAAAATGATATTAAATTGTGTCTCACCATTTGAGTTCGCAATTATACGCTTGTGTTTCAAATTTATTTCAATGTATCGCCACAGAGCTGGACAACCTGTACAACGCGTACACGTGTACCGGAGAGCACCGCACAGCGCAAGACCAGCTGTCGCCAGAGCGCGGGAGCTTACAGAACGAAGGACAAGCCTCTCTTCCTCATCAACACTATCAGTGCCTCTCGCGGCCCAACAGATCCCCATCAGTCAATCCGTAGGTGAAAGCAGAGAATAATTAGTGGTAGACAAGCTGGTGTGGTGTAGTGGTATCATCACTCTGGACTGCCGTGCTAGAGCTGTTCCGAGGTTCGATCCCCGCTCTAGCTCAACAGAGAATTTAATTTCTCGGCTTTAAAAGTCTTCGAACCAGAGCTGGACTATACACGAAATGGTAGCGAAATCGGCTGCCAGCGGCGAGCGGCGGGGGGCAATCCCTTAGACACGCTCTCAAACAAATGCGCTGACAATATTCACATACGAGACGCGTACAATCGATGCTGTGAGCGCGTCTGTAAACAACCAGAACCACACAACAGGATAAGTGGCATTTAGTGGATTTGACTGCAGTCTCGCATAATATTTTGCCTTATGATATAAAAACGTTGCACTGTACCAAATAACGATTAACAGCCTAATATGACAACTTATTCACAAAACAGAACTATTCAATTTCGACGAACTGAATTATAGGCAGACCCACTCATCTGTGTAGGCTAAACGTTCCTGAACGCGAAAGTAGGAACGTGAAATTAGAAAAGTTTTTAAATGAACATTTTAATGTCGATCCAATTTTATACAGAGTAAACTGAACGTTGTTATGGCAACGGTCATAGACTTTCTGTTAAGTTCAAAAACGGTTAGGCCTACATCAGCAATGACATGAATTGTGAAACTCCAACCTTAACTCGATCCAAGCCGCTTATTCCAACCAACCAATGTGTCATAGGCTGCTTCAGCCAATCTCTATTTTTCATATGAAAACCACAAAGGACACGATTTGTGGGCTTAAAAGTTAGATTTCAGCAAAAATTAGCATTTCTTGTTTTGCTGCTCATTGTTGCATTTCCCGCTGTTTTGTCAACCATTTTCCTACAAAAAAAACTTTTATGCCGGTGGGGGAAGGGTCATGCCCCCATCCCCCCTTCCCCTGGATCCGTCCTTGCGCTTCGCTTTTTCTTTTTAAGGACGGTGTGTAGTCACGAAGACTATCATGGTCCGGTTCTGTATAAGAGGGCCACCACAGAACCGCTCCCCCTTCTTCAGTCGCCTTTTACGACTCGCCCGGGGAACTCTGGGCTGCAAATCTATTCTTTGTTCCCCGGCTTGCTGGGGTAATCGTCCTTGCGCGGAAGTGTTTGCGTATAGATATTGGCTTAGGCTACAGTAGAGAAGCTAGTGATGTAAGCTGTTATAGGCTGCGTAGGACTGAATAATTTTTAGCTAATTCAATTAGATTTAGGCTAGGCACACTGAACAATTTCTTATTAGTCTAATCTTAGTCTATATCTTAAAGGATTGATGTGATCTCTTCAACAGTTCTGGCGTCGTAATGCAACGATTGTGCTGTTTTTAATTTCGCGCCGATTGTCAAATTGGATATCGATCGTCTGATAAGTTTCTGCAAGGTTTAAGCATTCGCGTGGCGGCGCCAGTCGTACCTATTTCGATTTGCATTTTAAAGTTTCAAAATAGCTAATTAATATGCCTTATCTTATTGAATTAAGTAAATACTATAATTATAATTAGTAACGAGACGCCTGTATTCTAAATTTTTGTAGAATGGAGTCGAGTTATTAAGCATTTATATTGTACGAAAAATTCTAAATGCTGATGTTGGAATAACAACAAAATTACCGGTCCAGATACCATCTGAAGATATAGATCAGTTGGCAAAGCGCTGGCCCAGCATGCTGAAAATGGGTGTTCGTCCCAGTAGGAGGAGCAATTTTTAAGGACTTAGTTTGAGATGCTAACTAATGGCCTAAGCTAATTGTTTCACACTATCAAAGTAAAAATAATTAGATCCTACGCAGTAGGCCAACCATGTAGCTCTTTAGCGTTTAAACTATGGTGACGTCTCTATGTATAAGCCGCGCATGCGCACAGTAAACGGTGTGCGGACACCTTCCACCCACCCACCCAGCTTCGCGGAACGACACGGGGAACTATAATGATTTCAGATGCCCATTAAGTCCGGTAGTACCAACTAACTATCGCTATTTGGAATAATATTTGCCTTTATGATTGATTGCCTGTAACTTATATATTTGTCCATATTTATATTTGCATTGTACGCTCAATTATGAAATTTTTGCTGCATGTTATTTTTACAGTTTTGCTTCTCAGAAATTTTGCTGCACATAATTTTTGCATTTTTGAGGACTGCCCATGATAAATGGCTTCTGCAGCTTTATTTTCGCACATGTAATTTTCATTTGTTTAGGCTTAACCAATTTGCGAATTCACTTAAATTATATGCAGTCGAAAATTTCATGTTTTACACTATTATATTTATATTTATTCAAAATTTAGTTTATTGTCACAATCCAGAATTTATAGGTGGCACTGAAGGTTATTTGCTTCTAACAACAGCCGTTCTACTAACGAGCTGTTAATGTGTGCAGGTTTATTTATCGAGAAGAAACTGCATTTTCACTTCCTTTGCGACGTCCTTTAATTTGAAGTAACGTCCTTGACATTATGAAATTTATATCATTATTACAGTCTATACAATTTTGATAAATTTCCTGCTTCACAGCGGCTTCAACGTTCTTTCCCCGCTGCACCTCGCGTCTTTTCACCACTCCACCGCCCCCACGCGAACCCCCATTCAACACTCATCCTTCTCCACCCCCCCTTCCCCCTTCCCTCCCACCCTCGACCAGGCCTCGCGCAGCCTGCGCCGCACTCCGGGGATCCTCTCCCCCGAGAAGCGTCGGCATGGGGGCCACCCCTCCCTAAGGGACTCCGATCGACAGAGGCGGGACAGCGGGGTCCTCGTGGAGGAGCTCGACTCGAATGATGCTTCGTACGAGCCGAGTGTCATGGCTGCCGGAGGACTGGCTGAGCGTAAGGGGTCCGCAGGACACGCTGAGATGGGTGTTTTGATGAGGGGCGAGCATTGGAAGCAGAACGGACGATTGCTGTTGGAATAGTGCAGAACGTGTTCCACTCGACGTCTGTCTGTGCGTGAATGGGTAGATGGGGTTGAATTCAAAGGACCGTGTGTAGTAACAAAGACTATTACAGTCCGGTTCTGTGTAAGAGGGCCACCAAAGAACCGCTCCTCCCTCTTTAGTCGCCTTTTGCGACTCACCCGGAGAGCTCTGGGCTGCAAGCCCATTCTTTATTCCCCGACTTTCTGGAGCACTGTGCGTGAATGCTTTGCAGTGGATTTGAAGAGAGGGATGTTGTGATGGACTGGATGGTATGCAGTACTGTACAGCAGACGGATCGGTTTGTATTTATTCGTTGTACTCTTTGCTGATATAATTCAAAATTCTATTACTATCGCCAGGATATATTTGAGAGCAGATGTACAGTATTCTTTTTTTATCGACTACAACTTGTGAAATCCATGGAAGCGTTTGTAACTTACTGGCGTTTTCATTATATTGCAATACTAATGTCTATGACTTAACTAGAATCACCCAATGAATCTTTGCTTCCAACAGTTTGGGATTAAATCAGCATCCTGCATATTTTAACTTCAAAACAAAAATATCGGCTTAGACACTAGAGTGACTAGACAGTGGCGTCGCTAGACGTGGGGCATTGAGGCACGCGTTCATCTCAATTTTTCAAAGAATTGCTGTTAAGATGTCATGCTCATAGTAATGAACTGTTTAATAAGGCCTAACGGTTGGGTATATGAAAAAGCAAAATTTTGCATAAGAATATTTGAATATTTGTCTATGTCATGCAAATTTCATATGCTTAACTAAATTCCCGACGACGCCATTGGGGGTGGACAAGGATAATACAAGGATAGTACAAGCAGAATCATGCGGTCACTGTCATCATCTGTAGACTGGATCTACATCAGACGTTCATTCAACTGCACATCATAGTTCCGATGAGATAACATCATTTTCATCCCACGTGTAACATACTACGGTCTAGAATTATTGTTACGAATAGGTTTCCCCTCCAGGAATCTTCAGATTAATCAAGGCTGAGTTTCTATCGTTTTAATCCTACTTAGAAGTTTTCATCAGCCTTTTTTTCTTCAACTCTGAACAATGTTGTCGTTCAATGGTCATGGCCAGAGACTGCAAATTGTATTGTTCATGATCATGATTTAATTTTTTTTCCAAAACAACAGAGTTGCATATTTGTTGTACAAGACTTAGTGTTGCACAGCAGAGTTAGACAACGGAGTAGCACATGCACATTTTATAGCAATGTAGGACTTATCGACCTTCTAGCCTCGAGAATTCGGATCTGGTGAACATTATCAGGATAATCACTAAAGGATGACTACATCCAGTCAGGCGCCGCTCTACCGAATGCGAGGCTCGTTGTATAACAATGAACGGATGTAGATGATTTAATAGTTGTAAGAAACTGTAAATGAAAAATAACTATTAGCAGACTAGCATAGAAACAACACGAAGAACTAGCACAGTCATTGTAGTGCAACATTTCAGTGCAATAAAATTATAGTGAAATAGGTTGTAGCGGAATCCAATTGCAAAATATAGCAAGGATAAAGTAATGATTTTTTACGCGTTTTTGTTTAAAATATAACTCTGAAACGATCAGGCAATCAGGCAATCAGGTAATTAATTCATAATTATATTAAACAAAAATTTCTTTAAATTTTTGTCAATAATTTTCAGGAGGAATAGTTTTCTAAAGAAGGCACAAAAATTAAAATGTTAATCAGAACTGTTAATGTAATATGAACAAATTGTTTCTGTAGTCCTGCTGACCAATTAACGCTGCAGAAATACACGCAACATGGCAATAAAATGTATTAGGCCTAAACCAGAATTTTGATGTATTGTTTCTGGCAAACACTGCCCTTGATTGTCATCTATAAATAAACACCTGTCACATTTACATTATAACACATCACATAGCATAAATGCAAGACCTTGGAGGTCTAACTGACCCATCTGATCTATCCAAAACAGTTTATATCTACTATTATATCTCGTGTGATATTCATGCAAATCACAACAATAATTATTATAAAAAGATCAGTTTTGATACTGTTGTGCAATCGTCATGACGTCAGACTAATTCAAAGCTGTCTGTTGACAAAATGTGACACGACGTTTTTCATCTTCCCCTTCCTCAAGCAGTTCTAACGTTAGTGTGCTCTGGCCCCCCAAAATTAAATACCAACTCCTCCAGAAACTGATCTTCTCTCAAAGGAAATTCGAGAACGGTGTAGGGGGAGGGGAGGATGCTGACGAAACTTTCTCTACAAAATTACTATGCCGGATGCCAGAAATATGCTTTTGACCCCCAATAGGCCCCCAATTCTCTGCAAGCGCCCCCCACCCCTATATTCATTACTTGAGTTAGGCTAACAACTCAACTTCGCCTTAAAACTTTTTTTTTCTTTTTCCGTGTCAAAAACAATGCCTTTCCTCAATGGGCCCCTCCAGACTCATGTCCTCCCCTACACCTGAGGCGCGGGAGGCCTTAGGGCCGGTCCTATCCTCAAGTAAAGTTTCACTGTCAAACCCTCTTCTCAGAAGAGCATACCCTAACCCTGTCACTCATTGTCTGATGAGACATTGTCTGTCTGATCACTGATGCTCCTGTCCTCAAGTAGAAGTATGGTTCCGCTCTCAAAACGAGCTCCTCACACGAATATATTCGAACGTCGCGAGTCCGTCCTGGGGTAAACTTCCGCTCTCACAATCAGATCCTTAGACGAGCATAATCCGGCCCTGTCACTGATTGTGACTGGCGCTCCTGTCCCCAAATATAGTTCCGCTCTCTCACACGAGCATGATCTGCTCCACGCAGGTCGACTGCATGCGCACGCTATTATAGTCCCCGTCATTCCCTCGCCTACGACAGGCCGCCAGGGGGGACCTCTCCCCCCCTGTCAGCCCCCCGAGCACCCTCCCGAGCGTCGAGCGGAACTTGTCGCTGAACCAGCAGTAGGCGATGAAGTTGACGGCTGACTTAAGCGTGAGCAGGACCATGGCCGCGTAGCGGAACAACTGCAGCGCGCGGGACGGCGCGAACTCGTGCATGCTGTTGAGCGCCGTGTAGAACACGTACGGAGCCTGCATGGCATGAGGGGCGCATTTTATAAGTGTATGTACATGTATGTAAGCAGGCGTTTATACATGAATTCCCTCGTCGCAGGGCGTACTTTTAACAATTAGTAATTTTAATTGCAAATAGAAGAACTTCTCTTTGATTAACCTATAGCCGATTTGGCCTATAACCTACCTGAAGATTAATTATCAATTGAATTTGAAAACCGAAAAGTAAAAAGCAAGCATGAGTCGATGTAGAGTAGCCGAGTAGAATTTGAAATAGAAGAATAATCTTTCATTAATTAGCTAATCAACTAGCGTGTCATTAATTGGTGTCCATCACTGCATGCCTGGCAAACGAAGAAGACGACGACAATGGTGAATTTGCATACTTAGAAATGCAAGTTGTTGCACGTATATTTATAAATGCAATCAGTATTCATTAATTAGTCAATCAATTAGCTGCTGGTTAATAATTTTTCATCCCTGCCTGGCAGACAAAGAAGACGACGACAATGGCTATAAGCATGACGGTGATCTGCTGCTCCTCCTTCTGGGCCGCCGCTCCGTGAGCCCCCCCGCCCCCTCCCCCGCTCCCCCCAGCCGCCGCCTGGGTGAGACGCGCAAAAGATTTTAATAATGTACCGCTTTTACTACGGCTTGCCTTTTATTAGAGTAGTTTCATACTACGTGTACTTAATTGAATGAAAACTTGCATGTGCTATAGCAACTACAAGAGGCCTGCTATTTTGACTGAAACAAGTCCATGTATTATGTCGACAAACTTGCTGTTGTCAGGGACCTTTCGCGATTGGTATCATTGTCTGTATGTATTTAGTTAAGTTTTATATATTATTTTC
>JAQIWG010004440.1:0-16017 GCA_034695025.1 Chamaedrilus cognettii | reverse complement strand
ACTGGATTGGACATGTAATGAGAGGAGAGGGTTTGTTGAGAGAGGTGATGGAGGGAAGAATGGAGGATAAGAGAGGACCGGGAAGGCCACGTACTGGAATGATAGACGACCTGCTTGAGAAGGAATCGTATGTGAATATGAAGAGAAGGGCTGAAGATCGAATAAGGTGGAAGGTTTGGACACCATAGACCTTCCATGTGGCAGAGCACTGAAGAGAGAGAGAGATATTGGCATATTTATGATTGTTGTATGACGATGAATTGTGCGGGTCCGTAAGCTCACCGATGTACACCGAAGCAGTGTTGAACAACCTATACGACACTCACTAATGATATGTTTCTTATCTCTGATAACAGATAGCTGTGGTTTCGCGAGCAATTGCCTTAATTCTGATGCTGCCGGTCAGCCTCTTTGACACGTGCCAATGATAACTTCCCTATCTTCGCAAGAGGTATGCAGCCATACGGTATGCTGTGGTTCGCATATTTGCGTGTCAAGGAGCTAAATTTAAGGTCTAACACTTTTCTATCATTGGTGAGTGTCAATTTGGACAACCGACGCGGCCTTCGCTTCTGTTTGTCGTTCGTCAAACCTAATTGTCAGAGATAGGTAACTAGCTGCCTTCAACTCGATGCTGCCTTTATGCTGCCTTCAACTTGATACTGCCTTCAGCTTGACGCTGCCTTTAACTAGACGCTGCCTTCAACTTGATGCTGCTTTCAACCGATTATAAACTGAGGTTAGACCTGCATTTCGGTTGGCAATTTTGTGTTTGGGGTTTGGGATGCGTTGGCATTAGGCCTAAAATAAGGTTAGGACTTGGTTATGGTTAGGGTTTTTTGTATGTAGGTTATAATACCCTGCATGTGTGTTACCCTTTCCGAAGAACAACCAAATTATTTTGTATCATGCAGGTTACTGAGAAAAGAGAGAAAAATGAATGAAATAGCTCAATCAAGCGAATATCTTTCATTCAGATCAAGTGTGCCACAAAAAAAGGCAAGTTATGACTGTGTATTTTAAGTAGAATTGATGGCTTAAGTATTGGAATTAAAACATGAAAAATTATGCACTGCTAAATTTCCTATTTCAGCTGCTAGCTTTTAAGTTAAAATCCAATTCAATTTCAATTTGAGTTCAATTGAACAAGTTTGTATGTTGCTTACATTTAATGTACGGTACACCGCTGAAATAGTGTTTTTGGAGCACTTTGGGCTGTTTCAAGACATTTGATATCTTGTACACAACCTGGTTTTCATGTAACCATGAAATACACGGACATTCGCAGAATAGATGAAAAAGGCAGTTAGTTAACCCCCTCCCCTGCAAGCCGGTTGACAAGGAATTGGCTCACAGCCCAGAGCTCCCCGGGCGAGTCCTAAAAGGCTGCTAAAGAAGGGGGGCTGTTCTGTGCCGGCTGTCTTGCACAGAATCTGATTGTAATAGGCTTTGTTACTACGTGTACATGATACTTAAACTACGAATCTCAAAATCTTCAAGGCAATTCATCATCATGTTAATCATTTGCATTTTTAGTCCACTTTTTGTGCTAGCACAGGTTGGACGTTTTCCACGATGAGACTCTCCCATTACTCCAGATTCTTTGTCATTTTTGTATTCATGCTCTGCTCTTTCATATAGCTCTCTACTGACTCCCTCCATGTTTTCTTCCCTGCTCCCTTTCCAACGATTCCCTTCACCTTAATATATCTATAAGCTGATGCCCAATCTTTCTCATTCATACGTTCCGCATGTCCAAACCATCTCAGTCTCCCATTTCTCACATCAGTTATACATACGACACCTAGTCTTTTTCTCAACTCTTCGCTTTTACAAAGATTATTGGTAGTAGTATTTTTGTTACAATGCATTATATACTTTAAAAAAGAAATTTTTGTTGCCTAATGGCATCATATACATTGTTACATCGTAACGTCACTGACAGTACATATTTAACCCCTAATTGGATATTTTAATTAAAATGCATTTAGCGACTTTGCAACCTTGCGACTTTGCATGCGACTCTGCGACCTTATGACTTTGGGACCCCTAGTTGGGTATGTTAGTTAAAATGCATTTAGCAAGATGGCGCTATTTTGATGACTGTTTCAGCATATTTTCTTCACTATAATGCCGCAAAACCAATGACGTCTTAAGCATGATATAGGCCGGAACTATGATGCATATTTATGATCACGCGTCGTACCTTATACTGTGTCAGTTACTGAGATTTGACCTACAAATCGCTGCTCAGTTTTGCTGCACATGGGCCAGTCAATATGGGACAACTAGCAGATTTTTAGCTTAAAGCCGCGACTACAAAGTAGTCAATGATATTATGATGAAGCTAGTCCAAAATATATAGAGTTTATAGCATAGCCATGATGCGTCATTTTTGGCTTGATTCGAGAACTGGACTGAACTGCTGATTATTGTCGATTGATTTGTCGTATTATTGTTATATTGCGCATTTTGTAATTTATGACAGCGGCATGTCTGTCGTGTAACCAATAAACGAATATATAACAGATTAATGTATCTATTGTTGCTCATGCTCTAGATCTGTGTTGATGATGATGGTAAGAAGGAGTGGACGATATACGACATGGGCTCAAAGAGCGTCAAGTCGCCGCTCATATGTTTCCCCCCAGTCAGTGGTCGCGCGGACGTCTACTTCAAGCAGATGCTTGCGCTGTCTGCCGCCGGCTTCAGGGTTATATCTGTACGCACTTCTTGGTGTCTTTTTAAATTTTCTTTCTGGATGCTGTGACAGTCACTAAGGCTGTTGGCACTTCTGGCTTGCTTGTGACTTAATAAGTTGCTGGTATTGATGAGTGAGGCCAAAGAAGAATATTGCTTCTCAATCTATAACTAGTAATAGTAATGCTGATGGAAAATTGATATTAAGTGATATTTTTTTTACCATGATCATACATGATTTTGTGTCATTTGCATGTCTTTTGTCAAATTCTCAGGTTGAATACCCGATCTGTTGGAATTTGAAAGAGTTTTGTGAAGGCTTTCAGAAGCTATTAGCCCATCTTCACCTGAACCGAGTAAGGCGACACATCATTCATGATATTTCCGTATCACTTTGTTTTAATGTTTAGCTAATTTAAGACCCGGTTTTTTTCAGAGACTGAAATTTTCTGTGATTTGCTGTGATTGTTACTATAATAACATAAAAAATTATCATTGTTTTTGACGTCCATTCTAATGCGCTACAGACAGGCCTGTAACGCCGTGTCCATGTTAATACAGGTCAGACGTTAATGTTGGCGCTGTTTACGTTGGTATTGTTTATAATTATTTTCGTAAGGCTTTAGATTACGATTTCTTGCAGAGCCTTGCTCATTGTGTGACTGCTTGATATGAAGATACAGTTCAAACCACGTCAAATTACCTTTAGCTCTCCTGCCTTAAAATTAATGATCATATGTACAGATCAATATTTTTTATACATATCTCCGTGTTAGCGTGATTTGATTTTTTAGCATTGATGTAAATCGCTAGTATTATATACTTATATTTTAAATGTCTGCAGACAAGTGTTGTTGTTATTTTTACGGTTTTTACATTCTTTTTGCCAGTTTAACGAAAATAATTTTAAAATTGAATAATAATAATAACAGATCCGTGCGGTGTCGTAAGTGTTGTATGGTTGGTGTGAGGTGCACTTGTTTGGCGCGTCGCTCGGAGGGTTCCTGGTGCAGAGGTTCGCGCAGTACACGTGCAGCGTCAAGCGCGTTCAGTCGCTCATTCTGTGCAACGCTTTCACCGACACTGGCATCTTTGAACAGCGCATGGCCGCGCCCACGTCAGTCCTCACAATATTAACTGAATAGTTGGTCTATTTGTTAGGTGTGTCACTATTGTTTCATCAATAGCAGTCATTTATATATGAATGTATACATGAATATACACGTGCAAGGTTATGAAGCTATAGGGGCAACTGCAGCCATTGCAGGAGCAATCAATGTAGAGGATTGTATTGCCAATCCTCTACGCTGCTGACAATAAAAATTACTCGCTTGGGGGTGTCCCACCTGTCCAAACTGTGAAGACAGAAATATTACAACTTCTAAAAATTTGAATCAATCAATGGCTCATTTCACTCATAGCGATGATTCAAATCAATCATGACGTAAACAAATATAATCGTTGCGAACAAAAGGCTGTCGGCAGACGTCATATTGTGAATAACGCAGTTTCTGGGAGTGACCAGTTCAAAATTAACCTCGGTACTATATTCTTGAACATAGCTTGCAATCTTCGATCAAGTAATCAAATCTGTAATTAGGCTAATGCTAAATATTAATTTATTTAAGCAATTGATTAGTACAGTTAATTATTTAGTGTTGTGAATTCAGTGTTTACTGTAGTCTGTAACATTATTGTCCACGTTAAATAAAAAGAAGAAAATTCTAAAATTTGTTAAGCCTAGGCTACTCCTTAACTCCTCTTTCATCCTGTAGCCCCCCAGTCCCCCACCCCATCGAATCCAAATATAATCAGCCGGAATAAGTCTGGCCAACCAGCACGCGCCAGAAGACTAAAATAATTTTGCCAATCGCCTCCTTTTAGTCAAACAAAGTAACGATACTAAATAGGATCTGGTGAAGCCATATAATTAATTAAATAATATCAGCTGATCGGTTTCAGCTGTTGCCCTCATTATGATGCAAATCGATAACTATAAGAGCGACAGTTCGGCTATCCGACCTGTTACGATGTTGTAGCAGGGCAAAAACACAGTGTAAAAATGAATTAAGAGAATTAGTTACAGGTCAATTTTGGAAGTTGAATCCTGCTTGTCAGATTGTCATACTGAGTCGTTGTATGCAACTGTTATGAAAGTTATGGTTGATTTATTGCAGATGCCCTAATATATATATGATGAATATAGAAATTTTTCTGATATATAATCTGCGCCGTTTAAGTTATTCTGGAATATTCTGGAAGATTCCACATAAGTCGTTGAAAGTCATGGAAGACTGATTATTAATGTTACCGAGTTTTAAAATCATGTATTAAAATTTAAATTCAAGATTATGACGTCACCTCATCAAATTAGCACGCTGAAAATTTGATTGAGGACATGGTAGTGCCCTGTAATTAAATGATCAATATCTTTATATCTGATGGATATGAACGTGGCGTGAAGGTTCTGGATGCTGCCGGCGCTGATGCTCAAGACGATGGTGATGGGGAACCTGGACAGCGGCGCTGTGGAGAAGGACATCGGGGAGTCGATCAGCTTCATTGTCACTTCGGTGGGAGATCCTTCTGCCTTGCGTTTCTTGCTCCCACCTTTATATTCCTTTATATTCTACTACCCATGATTCTTAAACTCCCAAATTAAACCACTTTTTTGTATACCCTGTCTGAGTTTCTAAGTCAAGCCTGTTCTCTGCGTGAGATCTAACCTATATTTGGAATGTGTTTTATTATATTGAGTTGGCCGTCACTTATTTGCCTAAAATCATTTAGATTGTAAAGCTTCCTGGAATTGTCCTGGACTTAACTGTCGCGCTACAGAAAATGGGCCTGTGAATATAATTGTTTTGACTGTAAGAGCTGAGTACAGGATCAAATTCCAGAAAGATCCCAAACTATCATCAAGTTTGATTAAGGGGTTGTTTTGTCTGTGCAGCTCAACAGTCTGAGTCAGAAGGAACTTGCCTCACGACTCACGCTCAACTGTCAGAAGGCCGTCATCGACACGAAGGCTCTGCAGAGCACATCCATCACCATCATCGATGTATGTGATCACACTTTGTTTGATCTGGGAATTGAGTATAAAGATGCATTTGATCAGGTAGGAATTTGTGAAAGGAAAGATGCGTTACATTATGTGCTTCCAGTTACAAATTATGATAGATATAGTGCTTTTTATTGAACATTTTTTAGAGAGTATGAATTTACAATAAGGAGCATCTGAATTACAACTTAAGCTGAGCTGAATTAGATTGCTTAAACGATGCATCAATGCATTTTTATGTTATACTTGTATATAGATTTTTAAGATATACATGTAAATTATTGATTGCTAGTTTGCATATTTTTTGCTAGTGTTATATATTTAGAAATATATATGCGAAACCTCAATCATGTCTTTACAGTGAAACTGGTAGTAATATATAAATGCTGTCGGGCGAAGTTTAACGTCATGTCCGGGTTATTGAAGTTGCTGGTTGTGGCGCAGGTCAACGACGACTGCGCCCTGTCGCAGGCAGTCAAGGACGACCTGCATGCCATCTACCCCAACGCGCGGCGAGCACACCTCAAGTCTGGCGGCAACTTCCCCTATCTGAGCCGCGCGTCTGAGCTCAACGTCTTCCTACAGGTAATAGATCTTCAGTTTTCTGCCACATGGAAGGTCTTTGATGTCTAAGCCATCCAGCCTAACCATCCTCGGTCCTTCTCTTGATATCCCCCTACGATTCCTTCTCTAGCAGGTCGTCTCTTATATCGCTCTGTGGTCTTCCTGGTGCTCTCTTGCTCTTCATTCTTCCCACACATCTCAACAATTCCTCTCCTCTCGTTACGTATCCAATCCAGTTTTTCTCTCTTCTAATTATCCATTCAATCATTGTTCTTGTTTTCTCAAAGTTCTTCAGTACCTCTTCATTCGTTATGTAGTAATATTACTTACAACAACAAGATTGGGGGCTGTTTAGTAGTCTGACGGCATTAGTTGGGATGCCATCCAGGTTATCGCGCCATCTCTTGTCCAAAGTTTGTACTTCCTCTTGTTAGATGCATATGCTTGTTTTTTCTCTCTTCCTTTTTTGTTTTTAGCCTTCTATCTTTTCTTTTGTAGTTATTTTAAATCATGAACAATTGTATACGATACATGATACAAGGCGCGATATTTTATGTTACTTGTTAGCCGAGACTAAGTTTGGTGGCCGAGTGGTCTAAGTTGCAGAGCTCGGTTTATGGGTTCGACAGTGCGTCAATTCGAATTCTGATCATGGCCAAGATTTGAGTCACTTCGTTCACCCTTTGCAAAGGTGGTTTATATTCGTCAGCACTGCAAATAATCATTCATTGGGGTAGAGTGCAGTGTTGAAGTTGTATTTAGTCCATAGAGCTTAAACTTGATACCTAGATACACCTGCGTGAGTTCAACGCGACGCCGCACAGCGCGATGCACGTCGATGTCGCTGAGACCGACATCGACGCCGTCGATGTCGCATCCGCCATGGAAGCTGGCGCTACACCAGTCAGCCGACACCACGGCATGGAGTGCGGCTCGCTTGATCACGCGGCTCCGGAGCAGGAGCCGGAGTTGAGTCCGGCTGCAGCCGACGAGAGTTTCAAGAGGCACCGACAGGCGACGCAGCTCAATTCCTTGGCCACGGCTGCCCTTTGAGTTGACATCTTTGGTCGCTATGTTCTTGCTCTGTATTCTTGTATTGATATGATGGAGTGTTTATACCTGTATAGTATGTTCTGTTATGTGGCTGTTCTGTAATTTCCTTGACTGCTAATTCCGGCTAATTCCTTGACTGCTTCAAATGCTGCGTATGAAAATCTATCATGACTAAGAAACGTGCCTTATGTTTGTGGACGTCAAGTAGATATGTAGGCTAGTCGTTAAGTGATGTAAGGTTTATTTGGCGATGCTATCGACATTTTGCTCATAAGTGCTGTTCAGACGTCTTGCTGGTATATAGGTCCCCAATGATGTCACTTGATGCCGGACTCATTAACCCATTATCGTTCTTAGTGCTATCGATGAGAATCCATACTGCTACAATGCATTGTAAATATACTTGAATTTATTGTTTATTAATTAATAAAAATAGCATAACGTTTTCTTTCGCTTCGTATTTGACACCGGCTCTGAACCATGAATTGAATTTGAAGAATTTATTTATCAGTAACTTAGCTCTAGGACATTTGCATGAAAATTCTATCATGAATTGACATTGATTTTAAGGTTTTACTACAATATGTTGTGTATTGTATTGAAGTTGATAACTTTGAGCCTTGGCCTACTCGATTACAATAAGTAATAAGCATTGATTAGCTAACTACATTTCCACGCCATTGTTTCTTTATATTCGTGTATGTGATATGGATTATGTTACATCTATGCGTTTGGTACGTGACATTCAAAGACAGCTCAAAACTATTGAGATTTCTGACGTGTCATGCGCATACTGTTATTCGACATGCGTTTTGCAGCTTTAGGTGCATTGTGCTATGCGAATACAAATTTAGGAGCCTTTAAGATATAATCCAACCTATCTGCATTCCACTCCAGTGTGCTGCAAAGTCAATTTTTCAATTTTTACGTGAAGATATTTTAATATAGGATACAGTTCTATTAATGTGCCATTGTAGTTCTGGTGTTGGTAGGCTGCTTTCACTAGTTAATTTCTTTTCAATAGCAGTCATAGTCTACATTAAAAAGATAGTCGCAGCTGCTCGATTTTTCTATGGCTTAATTTATTTCTAACTTTGTGATCAGCACTGGTATATTGCACACGTCGCTGTGTACAGTTTTTCTTTTTTTTTCATGCAAAGTTTTAAGTTTTGGATTAATATCCTTGTACAGTCATTAACTTTTTGACGAGTTCATGTGTGTCACATAAATCGCGTTCTGCTGAAGATGAGCACAAAACTTTTCTTGTATTAACTTGACTTTCTCACTGTAAATGTAATGGGAGTTTTATTTTCAGATGAGTGCTATTTATGTTGTTTTATTAATTAATTATAAAAGTTGCAAAATTGACTCCATAAGCTATTTACATTGATTTGTATATTTTTGAATTACATTACATTTGAACACAGCGAGGCGCTGTAGTGTAGCGAGGCGCTGTAGTGTAGCGAGGCGCTGTAGTGCAGCGAGGCGCTGTAGTGTAGAGAGGCGCTGTGCTGTAGCGAGGCGCTGTGGTGTAGCGGTTAAGGCGTCGGATGAAGAGTCCAGAAACCTGGATTCAAGTCCCCGCACCGGCAACTATGAAACCATGAGTTACAGGCCCTTCAGCGAGGCTGTTAAACACACAGTATCGCTAGCTGGTAACCAGGTTGAAGATGCCAACCAAATAATAATTATCTGGCACGAGGCTATCAGATAAGGATTATTTGGTGGGCGTCAGGAAGGGCATCCAGCCGCCAAAACTCCGCTCCAGCGGTCCTCATCAGGACGAAAACGTCCAACCTGTGTGAAAACATGAACATTAACATAATAGGTGTGAAAAAGGCCGTTCATTTTTTAGTTACGTACCATTGAATTATATATAATACATACATATATAGCTAGAAATTTGAATGCTAAATTGATGTCTAAATAAAAATAACCTGCTTTATACACCGACATCCAATCAACCTCTATCAACCAATCGACCTCCAATCAACCAATCGACCTCCAATCAACCAATCGACCTCCAATCTTGGCACTAGTCTCTTTCAAATATTTCGGTCTCAAGGTTTTTAGCATAGGAATTGCAGACTTGTTCTTGCCGATTTCTGGTATTTCACTCGATGCTTATTCACTAATTTTGAACGTCCATCAATAAACAAACTAAGATGTAATGTAACTTTGTATGCATCTATCACAGATAAACTTACGACATGGTCTTGAGTTGAATATTTAAAAATCGAATCAATCGAGTGATAATTATGAATTCACGATAATTATTGTTCAATCTCATGGTGTGCGTTAGTTAATCATTTAAGTAATAATTACTGTAAAACATGAAATTTTAGTGTGCTTGCAACTTTTGCTGGTTTCACGAATCGAGCCAATTCATGAAAATTACATGCAGCAAAATAAAGCTGCTGGAACTACGAGTATATATAATAGGCAGTCATCAGAAATGCCAAAATTATGTGCAGCCAAATTTCTGAGAGGCATCGCAAGAAAAAACATGCAGCAAAAATTTCATGTTTTACAGTATTACACATTCTAGCTCTGTATTTGATGCGCCTACGAACTGGAACGTTTGTATATATAACAGATTTTTTTGTTGATGTTGTCGTTGAAAGCTGATCATGAACCGTAATTTCGGAGTTTTGTGGATGCCTAATGGCTGAAGATATAGTCATCACGTCACGTCAATGTAAAAAATTGTTCATTGATGTAAATAATTGTAGCATGTAATATGCTCGATGAACAGGGTTATTTTTGGCAAGCACGGTACGCCAAAAATAATTGCTGCAAATTTCAGAGTACTACTTCTGTGTTATAGTAAGTAGGCGCACTATGCCACCGCTACTCCTTTTTTATAAGGGCCTTGATGAATATTGTATAATACCTTGATGAAGTATTGCAGTATTATAATATACGATCTAATGTTAAGTGGATTTCAAGTTAAAGGTATATTTGCATAAGGTGTTTAATTACTAACACCCAGTACTCAATGACGAGTTGTAATTTAAATCCTAGATTAACATTTCAGAAGCCAATCAAATTGTGTAAAACAGAATTAAAATAGATCAAGATCTCACTGCACTGATTGGCTGGATGATCTAAGGTGAAAATTTCAATTCTCCATTGAACAACTGAATATACGTGTTATATTTTTCTCAAGATTATTATTGCTTGGACTGTGTACGTAAACCTCGTTCTGTGGTTCACTATTATGGTTTCGTGGTTTATTAACAGTCATTGCCTACTGATTGGTGAAATGCAATTTTGTTCTTGTAATTCCTGTTTCGGTGCTCTCTCGCTGTCCAAAGCAAACTCTAACGACGCTAATTCTGATGGAACTATCGTAATTTTGTACACATCTGTATTATAAACCATTGAATCAAGTTTATAACCATTGAATCAAGCCTATACGCCCAAATAATAATTGTAATTTTAAAGAAAATAAACATACAGGGTGAAGCAAAAAAACGTGTACCAGTACACATATATTTTTTATTGATTACTGTTACAATTTTTTTCTTCTTAAAAGTCTTTTTTGCTCATATGAATATTCAGTCATCTATTAGCAACATTTCTGTCAAGCTTGACAGATTTTTAGTGAATAGTGTCAATGGTATGGCTTCTGAAGTTAGCTGCTAACACCATTTGCTTGTAAAAAAAAACTGTCGTAGACGTTGATCATGTACGTGTAGCCTAATTCGCTGCTGTAGATCTCGTCCGGAATGTGTGATAGGCAAACTAACGATAAATAGTGTTACAGATTTATTATATAGTCACCTAAACCATGACTTCATAATTTCGTTAACCTACTTACGAATCATGATGGCATAGTTTTTCCATTAGCATAGATCAAATTTAAACGCCATCACAAGCATGAGAGAAAAAGATGGTTGTATTCTAATAACAAATTTCTTGAGAATTTAAAAACAGTGGGGTGTTGGGCGAATGATAATCGAGTTTTTTGATCAAAGCCTGGCGTAAAATCAGCATCCAGCAACCTTATAGGAAAATTAGCCAATCAATTACATGACGTTGCATTTTTCTGGTGGAGCAGTCAACTTCAGAAGCTCATAACTTTGAAGCTATTCAGCAGAATTCTACTAAACTTTGCTGTGATGGTGGTAATAAAAGACTGTTAATATGTGCAAAATGTAGTTATGTTTGAAAAATAAATTGGAATAGTTATACATAATAACACAGGGTGTATCAATTTTTTGATCCACCCTATATATATCATATTTGAAGTTCAGTAAAAATTTGCAAGTACACTATTTTAAACAGTTGTTTATTATATAGCTAATTCAATTAAAACTTTGAATTGAATTGAAGTCTTTCAAGTCAGAAACTTGTCAAACGAGGATTTTTTATCAGCTTTCTCAGACTATTTTTGTATAAGTGAATTATGGTGTCTGTGAAGATGTTGTGCTATATTCATGTACATTATTATAAGCTAACCGCTGCGACTCGTGAGCTCGTGAGCCTGGTGAGCCAACTCGTGGGCCAACTCGTGAGCCTGGCCTGTCTCATTAACCAAATTGTGCTTCATATTGTCGGTATATGTCGTAATAGGTATTCAATGTTATAATAGTTGTATATTCGCTGCACTACGTACTAAATATATATTTTCTGAATGATAATACACTAGTAAAATGTTTATCACATAGTCCGCATATATTTGCTATACCCAAATTCTTATTTCTATGTGCACACAATTTTTCTTTTGTATTGTACGAAATATAAATCGGAATCCGCGACATTTCTTTAAACATTTCTATTCTTTGTACTGGCCAAGTATTCACTATTATAATTACAATGTTAAAAATTTCATTTGCACGATTTTTATCTTGGAAATAATATTATAATGCATTGCAATAGCTAAAACTCCACTCACCATTACGATTTTTAGTTCAGAAGTATGCAGACACGCTCCGAGACAGTGCCAACAAAAATGACAAAATTCTAAAGACATATCTGTTATCTTTTAACATTGAAAAATTTGTTGCTCTAATAGTTTTTTTTTAACTAATGATGATGCACTGACTCAAAATTCATTTTCACTTTGCTTCCCTTTACCACATGCATAATGTAGAAGTACCATCTAACCACACTAATACATTTTTGAGATTATACAACATGAAGAGCTGCTTTTAAGCCAGCAACTACATTACTATTCGAGGATTCAAAAACATTACATGGCAGCTATGAAAACAAGTTTTTAAAACCGCAAAACAAAAATTTCCCTGACACTTGAAGATGATAAATTTAGTATAACTTAATACATCGAAATTCCCAATGAAAAAACATTTACTTAATAAAATTTATAGAAATTGAATTAACACATCTGTACGACTCATGCAAATTAGTACAAAATGATATCAGAGTAGGCCTGCAAAATGCTATCTCTTTTGCAACAAAGCTCATCTGTGAAATACTACAGCATCTTTATTAAATTAATCAGGACGAGGGCCCAGACGGGCGACTACCCGACTTTAACTGCTCTTTAACTGTATTTTAATTAATTTAAAAATAAATAAAATAAAAAATCAGGAAGAAAAATTTCAAAAGTCAAAGACATTAGACAACACATTTTCACAATACAGTAAAACATAATAAATAAGAGATTCCAGATACTGATACAGAATATGTAAATAGGGATGCACAGGATAATTGTCTCCAATTCAAGATTTGAAATTTAAAAAAATTCCTGGCAGGCAATCCTACAAGTCACAATGCGATTTTGTAAGGTTTTGTGAATGTATAGAAAGAAAAATAATCGGTCCATCATATTCATAGCTCAGACGTTAATATCAACTAAATTCGCAGTTGCTCACAAAAAATACTAAATTTTGCATTTTATGGTTTATGATAGAATAAAATGATATGGTATGCTACTTGGCTATGTCGTATGTTACATATCATAACTTGGCCCATACTGAGATCCTGCCAAACAAAAGTAAATAGACAAACATTGTAGAAATCATTAATTATCATTCAGCCATAGAGTAGCAAAAACATTAGTACTACAAGAAATTTAGGTATGAAAAACCCTACAAAACAACAAAATTGAACAAATAAATCAATACAAGTAGCTTTGCATAAAACCATAAGGAGTAGAGACTAAGACTACGGCTCAGTTCGTTCAATAAAGAGCTTTTGGATGATTGTACATCTATTTCTTGCTAACCAATCGCCTTGCAGGTAATAGATATTGATCTATTTTTCACTGCACCGATTGACCGAATGACGTCATGATCTCTGACCTACTATCATCTCTATGGGATCTACTTTCATCTCTCCATAGAACAACTGGATATAAGAATTCACAAATATAATTTTTGCAATCGCTTCATAAAATAAACCAATTATAAGTACAGGATATATAAAAGGGTATTGAAATTACAATTTTTTTGTGTAATAATCACGTAACACTTTGATTCTCAATAATAAACAAATGTAAAACTAAAAGCAAATGTAATGTAATCTTTAAAACTCACGAGTTACGATATTCATACAATACAATAAAATATCGTTGCATCCTAAATATTATAATATCATTATTCGTACATCACGCATCGATTCTTATACCCGTGCAGGCCTGGGAACAAAGAATTGGCCTGCAGATCAGAGCTCCCCGGGCTTGTCGTAAAAGGTGACTAAAGAAAAGGGGGAGCGGTTCTGTGCCGGCTCTCTTGCACAGAACCAGACCGTATATAGCCCTTGTGTGTAGGGACCGTGTGCTACACGCGGTCCCTAAAATACAAAAAAAACAAAAAAACATAGATTCTTACAAAAGTGATTCTCAACAAAAATGATATAAGCGTGCAAAATGAACATGTATACATAATACAACTATATAAATGCAGATATTATCATATTATGCTTAAAGTATTGCAAACGGAAGAAAGCCAACCACATACACAATATAATCTTCACACAAACTGCGCTATAGTGCAATACAGAATTCTGTATGTGCAACAAATACGCTAATCAACTGAAATTATTGAGTACCAAAGGCCTTCTATGAATCAAATACATCCAATTGATCATCTTATAAGAAAAGACGGGACTGGCAATTTTTAGTTCACCATATTTTCATGTTCAGGTTCATGAAGACTTATAGTAAATGCGAAACTGAGATTTGAACTTGAATGATCAATTAAAATAAGACTCTCTGCAAATTCTCTACAAAGATTTAAATTGTACACATGAACATTCAAGAAGCAATGATTGGTAGCACAGTAATTCTATAAAAAGAACATTACATGCACAATACAAAATTGCATAACAAAATAAGGGTAATCATGTTGCTTCGTAAGACAACTCTTGCTAGTATCTCGTCGTTGCTGCTTGTATTATGACCGCATGTATCATTTAAACTTGTCGATGTCATGTTACTAAAGATAACGATTATTTTCATACAAGAACCTACAGACAAATGTAGAGATTATAAACTTGAACCAAGCTGCACCCAAAATAGATTTTGTGAATCTGGTGATAAAAACAAATCAAAGTAATCTCATTTGAATGAGGAGTCGATGTAGCATAGAGGTCTGTACTGCATCAAGTTTTACAAGGAGCATTAAATGCAAAAAGCACCTGTAACAATTAGTACTTAGCCAGCGTTTGTTGTTACTTGAACTACATGGTACAACATAGACGTTTCCCTGGGTCCCATCAGTGCTAGCATCAACATAGATATCCACAATACTGTGCAATTACAAAAAGCAATAGCAAGGCATATATGTTGCAAATTTAAATTGTTCTGCCTTGAACCTAAAATCTTCTATCACCAGGTTAATGAAAAGATTTATCCAAATTTGATTATACCTATATTCACATGCGAATCTGTACTAGTATTCACGCAGATATTCAATACCTATTCCATCTCTCAATTCAACTAAACCCAGTGCATCCGAGCCCCTCTGTTGCTAGCCCCCGGTCTCAGACCAAGCTCTGCGCTCGAGCCCCTCTGTTGCTGAGACCTGGGTCTCAGAACCAGCCCAGTGCCCGAGCTCCTCTGTTGCTAGCCCCTGTTCACCTGTTCCAGGTCTTGTTCGAGTTTGTCAGCAAGTGTCTCCAGTCGCTCGGTGATTGCGAGCAGAGATGCGACCATCTTTGGGTCATCGACGTCCATGTTTCCTGCGCTACCGGCGACAGACGACATCACCATGCGAATGTCAGCAACGGCAGCATGGTGGGGCATTGCGGAAGGTGCATCTAGACAAACCCACAATAATAGTCAGTGCTACTTTTTCATCTACAGTTATGCGAATGAACATATCATCTGACCAGTCATGTAACTGAATAAATGCATAGCTGCATACTCAATTTAAAACACAATTTCAAAAGCAAATATAACTTAGACAAAAGTTACAAAGATCGTGTTTATAATAAAAACACATGCAACAATATTCTAAACGTTATCAAAACTCTGCGCTGGCAAATGCATTGGCTGATGTATTTTTAAAACTTCATGTATGAAAAGCGCAAGCAGAAGAACTTTAACCGATAATGCTACAACTCTGCAAGTGTTCAACACTTAAGGCCGGTTGCTAGACTTCGATTTGAAGTGCGATTTTATTTTGTAGTCGAATTAACCAATCAGATTATTCGATACAATCCTTTCATAT
>JAQIWG010004439.1:0-16018 GCA_034695025.1 Chamaedrilus cognettii | reverse complement strand
CCCCCCCCCCCCCCCCCCCCCATCATGGTTTTCCTCTGCCCTGTGTCGGGGGAATCAGATCTGTGCTCAGCAATTGATTTGTTTTCTGAAACTTCTGTCCCGACCAGAATGTCGATGAAAGACAATGTTGTGAATGCGGAGTACTAGTATTTTGTACTTTGTCGCAAGTCGATCTTCTTTCTGAATAGTGATTGCGGATTGTTTTAAATTTTTTGTAAATCCATTATCAAACGATAATGCATGCCTATTTGAAAATTTCGTTACGAAATAAATAATAAATAATTGACCTAATTAGGGTATATGTAGCCTGTGGGCCCGCACTATATAATATTCATGTAATTAAACCGGTGAATTCGATGAGTTTTAAATATTTTCCACAATTCATTGATAATTTGTAATGTCATCGCCTCAGCTCGCGTGGCGTCACTCGCCTCGCGGCTGCACAAAACGTCGACATTAGTTTTGTGTAAGCGGATTAGTGACGTGACAAGATGGCGGCCGATTGAATGGCTGCCTCCAGCTTTGTCTACTTTGATCGTCGTCGCCGCCGCACGAATGACGCCCCCTCTCGAATAATTATACAGATTGAGGTGCTGCCATGCTTCCTGCTAGGCTTCCTCCATGGCGTGATGCTCTTCATCGAAGAAATTATTACCGGGCGTTATTGTTATTAGTGCGCGCGTTGGCTCAGCCATCGTAACCATTGCTGGGCATTTCTGAGCATTATACGTAGCAGCAGTAACACTGCACACATTCGCATTGCACAGAAAACAATTTGAACAAGTCCTCCACTCAGCAATTAGATGGAACTACCGTGCTACCACGGTCACTATGCTAAGCCAATCAAGTCTAGACTTAATTAGTAGATTCGATTTCAAAACAGACAAATGTCATCCGGTTAGGCTTCTGTGACACCGACTTAAGTGATTGACTGACGCCTTTTTGCAACTTCTATATGAAGTGTTTCTTTAGTCCGAGTTGCACGTTATTTGGTTAAACGTAATGAATTTTTAATGATTGTTTGATTTGTCTAACATAAAAGTGGGCTGTGTGTGGGTCAGGTGGTGCGTGCGAGGGTGGCGGGGTGTGAGGAGCACGCGAGCTGCGCGGCCTGTCTGGGGGCCCGTGACCCCTACTGCGGCTGGTGCGCCACCCTCCGACGGTACACCTCACTCTGCTTCCGTTTGACTGTGGAGCTTCATTTGTTGTGGAGCGATGTGGTAACTGTGAACCAGTTGCTCAATCAAGAGTTATTTGGTTTTTGAATTGTCACAGAACATAGAACTACTATAGTAAGTCAACATTGATTAAAAAACGGGCGATTAAACTAATGCTGAAATTATGGAAAGAAATTCCCAA
The DNA here is from genome assembly GCA_034695025.1 of Chamaedrilus cognettii. Lineage (NCBI taxonomy): Eukaryota > Metazoa > Annelida > Clitellata > Enchytraeida > Enchytraeidae > Chamaedrilus > Chamaedrilus cognettii. The sequence continues at coordinate 14,659 of JAQIWG010004439.1, read as the reverse complement.
AATAAGTCCCGTTTTGAGTGAATTTGATTTTTACACAGTTGGAGTGATGAGAACCGCGTCCACGTGATCTAGGATCAGCATCTCGGCCGCTGGCGCTGCCCCCAATCACTCTGTAATGTCAGAGTAACGACTGACTGGTGGTTTATTCCCTGTCGTCAGTTTTGCTCAGACAATATCGACGCTATCGGCGACTGTGCTACTGAGTGTAGTGGCAGCGTGGCTGCCGAGAGATAACGCATCCTGACAGCGCAAACTAATTCTATTGATTCATCGCAAGCCTTCGATAACGTATACAGCGTCATCTGAAAGGACTCCGGTCCTGTGTGCAACGCCACAGGAATTTTGGACAAGTCAGTGTTGCAGATGATATCAGAGTAACGACCAAAACAAGACCCTTGCTTCCTTAAATTTACAATGGAAGTTCAAGTTGTTAAAGTTGTATTCATGCATATACTCACTCACACACCAACACGCGAGGTTAAAGTTCATCATTTAAAAATAACTAGTTGGTTAAGAAGATCTTTTCTTCTAACAGTCGAGTTATATTTTCTTATATTTTCTTATAACAAAGTGGTCTAATATCAGTGCAGATAGTCCACTATTAGAAAAAACTTAAGAATTAATTAACGGAAGAAAACTTATGAATGAATGGTTTGCTATGTGATTGCATCGTTGAAGTGTTTAGATCGTGATTTGAGATTTTAGACTGGTTAGCCTTCCATTGATAACTGGCATGTACGGCATAGCTGATCAGAATCAAGTTTGTATGGAACGCAAGTATGATCACAGTTTCATAATAAATAATTCTATGCTCCCCTGGCAACTATCCTCCCCCTCCATACCTCGACGTCAAGAGAATGAAAATTTTCCATGATATTGGGGGATATTGCTTCCCCCGCCTTATCTAACATGCTGTCTATGTGATGATTCTTGGTCCAGCGTCCATCGATAGTCACGCTTGTGCTCTGTTTCGCATCGCTGTCACAGCTGCTGTCAGCGGGGGGAGTGCCTTCGGGGGGACGCCGCCCCGGGGGGAGCGGGGAGGACAGAGGGGCGAGCGGGATCCTGGCTCGGCTACGACGAGGGGGAGGGGTGCACGAGCGTGGTGCGGGTGAGCCCGAGTAGGGCGCAGATACGAGCGGCGGCGACCGTCATGGTGAGTCTCTCCGTGGGGCTGTTGACGCTATCTATCAGTGGGTCGAGTATCCATGGTGAGTCTGTCACTGGATTGAGCATCTGTGGTGAGTCTATTAGTGAGTTGAGTATCCATGGTGAGTGTGTCAGTGGGTTGAGTATCCATGGTGAGTGTGTCAGCGGATTGAGTATCCATGGTCAGTTTGTCAATGGAGCTGCCGAAGCGATCTGTCAGTGGGGTCGTTTGTCGCTGCAGTGTGAGCACTCGCCGAGATCGCTTGTCATTTGTGTCATCTGTCAACTGCAGGGTGATTTGTCACATCTTGTAATTTTGGTGATTTTTTCTTTGAAGAGAATAGCATACACCCATCGGCCGACACTGTCGGAATAGAATAATGCCGCCCTGTTCAGTGTTCTGAACCTAGACGATTAATTCATATTCCTTGATCCCACTATCAGATTCCGCTTTGAAACTTTTAGAAGTGAAATATATTAAAAGGTGAAGTAGCTAATGTTATGCAGTGTGCGTGTATCGATGTTCAACACTGTAAGAGATTCTTTCAAGCTCATTTCACTCACACAGAGGTCTTAACTTGACCCAAAACTCATTTTTACATGGTTTATATCTGTGTGTTGTTTCTATAGACTTGCTGAGGTTTCTAGTGATCCAGTGAAATCTATGGATTTTGAGTAACGTTTTGAAGAATAAAAATCTATTTTCAAGAGGATTGAGTACTGATACTATATTAACTTGATACTATTCAATAACTACTCCCCTCTCCTCTGTCAATGTTAGGTGCTGAGCGTGGTGCGCAGCTTGCCCCCTGCGCCCCCCGGGGGGGAGGGCTACCAGTGCTCCTTCTCGGGCGGGGGGGCGACCAGCCTTACGCCGGTCATCCACGTCGAGCGGGGGGACCTGGGGGGTACGTCGACCCTCAAGTGCGAGACCCCCCTGTCCCATCTCCTTCCCCCACTACCCGCAGGAGCAGGTAGATATAAATGGCTGTTCAGTTTCTGTAAATCATGGGATGAGGGATCGGATGAGTAATGGGGCTGTGATTGTTTCATTTTCAGAGTTGTTTCATTTCAGAGATGCGTTGAGTAATGATCTGCAATATTTTAGACCTTTTGACCCATTGTGAAGCGCTGATTTTTACATGTAATCTTACTGGATTTCTGAAATATGCAATGATTAAATTTTGAACACGACACAATTTGTCCAAATATGCTGTGTAGACTAAAGCCGTTGAAAACGCAGTTTTGGATTGAACATTTTGAAATATAAGAACGAGCGTTATTGTTGACGGAAGTAAATCTTCACCATGCATAAGACAATATGCAACTATACGATGAGCTGAAAAAGGTTGCCTCACATTTTCATGCTTCAGCGTACAAATCCCGCAATTGTTGTTAAATTTGCATCAAATTTCATCAGTTAGTGTTTCAAGTTTTACTAGGCTTATAGCATTATGCTCAAAGCCCACTTTTTATGCATCTAAACATTGTCTTATGGTGCACATGCCATGGCATATGGTGTATGAAAAACGCGAAATATATTTTTTGGCTCACCATGTAGGCCTAAATACCGGGTGTTAGAAATTCAGAAGATCGCGACTCGTTGCAGGGTTGAAGTCGACTGCCATACATGTAATTCTCGTTCATATCCCTGGAGTGAAAGCAGATCAAGATGCGACTGGACCTCTGCCGATTTAACTTGCTGTAATTATAAAGTTGTGTAATTTAAGTCGCGTTCTGACTCGTTTTCGTCAAGGAAAAAATTGCTAATTGTAAAAGAAGATGTCAATGGCATTTTTTCGTCCAGTTTTGTTTACCGCATGGGCCTATAACAGCAATTCTTAGAATAAATTTCATTAAAAAAAGTGTATGATAATTGATTGTTAATCATGGCGCATTGCATTTGAATCTCATTTCTTGTTACTAATTAACAATGAATTCATTAGGCCCTAAGCTTCGGTATTTTGAGTACGGTACCTAGGCTATTGGCCAACATTTTAAAATGACATAATAACTTCTAACTTCTCGCTGATGAAGAATATTTCAAAATTGTTAGATTGCAATAGTATATTATGGCTATGTGATAAAATTTAACGCATTTTATATGAAATGTTTTAAAATATACTTTATCGTCAGGCTATCTATTTTGTAAGCTTGCGTCAGAAATAATTTTGATAAGTGAAATAATTAAGGGTGTGGATTGCAGCGCCAAAATACTGCTTAGGAAGCCTTATGCTGCAAGCCTAATGCTGAGCATAAGCCGCCGTTGGTCATAATGCTTTTGTTGGTCATAATGCTTTTGCTTCCTATCTGACAATTTTATCGTGTCGCCCAAGGTTGTAGGGCTATTGCATTTGTTAGCCTGCTGCAGTAATAATGGTAGAAAAGTAACACGAGAATTGTTAAATCTTCACTCGAAGAAAATGTGTTAAAATAGGTAATCCATCATTTCGATTAATTAATTATTGTCGATTACGTTTATTAAGAAATATTATTTGAGAATCTATTTTCATCACATTCGTTCCTTGTACTTTAAAACTCCTTTTAGGTGGTCCAAACAAATTGGATTTATTAAGAAAAAACACTATTTTGATTTTTGAAGAAAAATTTCTTGAAAGCGGCTCGACTCAGTGATTTCAATCACGAATTAGCCTGCGACAATGCCGACTGCTGAGCCTGCCGTGCTGAGTCCATACAAAACAGCGATTTTGATTGCTGGCTGCGATTACCGCCTTGCTCCCTTCTCATCATCCACGCTACACAGCATTAGCCTATACACGAGCATCGATTGACGGCTCGTGTGCTGCTAATTGTAAGCACCAGGTACAGGTGCATGTACGCTTCCAGTTGGAGGCAGTTCCAGGATGTGGATTGGCGCATTAGTGCCCCGGTCAGGACTCGATCCAGTAGCCGATACACGGAGTGGAGGAAATGGAAAATTGCCGCTGGAATTCAAATTGTTATTATTTGTTGTCATTACGAAGGCTGCGTGAAGGGCAACTCACAACTCGCCGTAGTACTTAGGGCTAACGAGCACGTTCTGAGGCAACTAACAAATAGACCGTCACTCGGGTAATTTGTTAGTGTGTATAATTTTGGTAGAACTTGCCTGGATATGCCAAAGTTATTCTGCCAATTTAAACTACATGTTTTGCACCATGAACGCCGTTTCAAATTCGTGCGCTTATTAAAACATTGAGTAGTCTAAAGTGTCTAAACTTCACATTGGGCCTAAAGGAATACTATGGTAACTGCATACGACTATAGGACTAAGAAACGTATTTGGCTTGGACAGAGTTCAAGCAGAGATCAAGTTAAATGTAATTCAAGCCACATGCAATACTCTAAGCCATATGCCTAGTCGAATTGGGTAGATAGTCCTAGCATCAACTGGGTATAGTAGCACCGCATCAGTGTTGTGATGTGATTCGCCGGTAGCCTACTATTCCTGACAGACGACATTTTCATTACTACACGACGTCCATGTATGTAGTCGCCTTGATTGTTGATAGTGGTGTTGATCGTTCCATAAGCGCTCGCAGTCCGCTGCGTTGATTTCATATGAATAATATCGCGCGTCATAGCATGGCTTAGCGTGTCAGGCAAGGCTTATCCACACTCCACCCCCGTCCCCTCACCTCCCCTCCCCTTCCCTCCCCTCACCCAATAGCAGTGCTACCAGACTCCTACTTCAATCCAGTCAATAAAGGAGAAGGAAACACTGGCCAGAAGAATGACGGCTTCTCATGTTGGTATCAGAAAATACAGCTTCTTGATGAGCATATCTTTTATTTGTGTATGAGAACTGCATTATATCCACTTATGCACAGGTTTATGCATTAACCGTTTGAGTCCACGAATCTCTGCGTATCTTCATTTAAAGATTATCAAACTTCAGATCTACAGATGATGTTTGATCTACAGATCAAACATCATAGATTTATTCATTTTCTATCATACATTTGCTATTCCAAAACTTGTCACAACTATGATTCACCCCCATTGATTTGCCTGGTCAATGATTCAACCCCTAATGATTTACTTCAATTTCAACTTCTCTACTGCACTCAACCCTATTGGATGATTATTTTCGAGGCTGACAAAATTGAGCCCTTTGCCAAGGGTGCACAAAGTGACTCAAAATCTTTGCCGTGGCAGGGAATAGAACCAACTCTCTGTCACACTCGCAATCCGAAGTCCGCGACTTGACCACTCGGCCGCAACGCTTCGCCAACTATGATTGATTCCCTCCCAAAAATCCCCCCCCTTGTTTGTGCCTGCAGACTGCCTCACCCTGGACCTGTCCATCATGACGGGCGGACTCGCCCTCGCGTCCACCAACTTCACCTTCTATGACTGCTCCTTCCACACCACGTGAGTGACGTCATGTGTGGATATCAGTGACGTCATGTATCGGTCTGAGTTAGGTCATTTTTAACAGGAGTTACATAGTAAGAGATAATGAAACAATTAGGATAAGTAAATGGAAGCAAAAACAGGACAATATCTTGAAGTGCAGCAAAAATAAAAAATCCATGTAGGCCTGCGTGACAAATCATAATTAAAATCTACGTTCTATGGACTAAGATGCTTTTTATTCACTTTGACGGTGGCAAAGCCCAAAAAAGCAATAACAACAAAAATGTGTTAAACAAAATATATAAATAGCATAGACCTTTCATATTTGTAGGCCCTGCGTGTCAGAAATCTCAATTTACTATCAGGTAACCGCTATTTTTATTACATTTTGAATTAGCTAAATTACAGCTGAGCCTGGTTTTGATGCGCTGCACAGGTGTACGACGTGTGCGCACAGTGCGTTCCCCTGCTGGTGGTGCGTACAGCATCACCGCTGCACCTCTGACCAACAAGACTGCGGCACCACTGATGTCACCATAGCGAGCACCCTTGCTCTAACTACCGCATCGGCAGCACTCCAGGGCGCACAGCCTGCGACGGGATTGGATGGCAGCCAGGGATCTGGGTCAAGGTCAATTATCCAAGGATCTGGGTCAAAGTCAATTAACCAGGGATCTGGAACGCGATTAAATAACCAGGGATCTGGATCACGATCAATTATTCAAGGATCTGGGTCAAGGTCAATTAACCATGAATTTGGGTCAAAGTTCACCAGCCAGGGTGGTGTTGTTTTGCGAGCTTTTGAAGCAGATTCTTTGGGTAGTGTATCGAAGCTTAAAAGTTCAGTGGTGAGGGGTCAGGGAGAAGGGTCAAAAGGTCAGAGTTCAGGAGGGAGGAGTGAAGGAGACGGGTCGGAAGGGTGGCGCTGCCCCCGCATTGCTCCGGTCGTTGAGTCGAGGCCTGAGATCCTTGTTGCTACGGAGACAAGGACGAGCGTCAAGGTTAAGGCTCTTCAGCTCCAGGTCTGTTGATGCAATCTCTGGATTCTTCTTTTTCTTTATGCAAAAGGTGAAATCTTTTGTTTGACTACAATCAATTATGTGACAATTGGCCAGAATTCAGTCAAGATGCTCCAGAGAATTCTCAACTTTCAGCAGAATACCAGAAGCACCATCACTGAACCTGAGACAGATTGTGAGTTTAGCATGATTTCATGCCACGTTGGGGCTAATTTCAATTTCAAAGTTTGACCAGTTACTGTATGCTCGAGCACAGCGTCGGTGGATACTGTATTGACAGTATAGCCTATTCGCGTGTATAGTCTGCATGCAAGTCTGTGACACCTACAAATCCTTTATTCGGCACCCATCCCGGGAGATGATAGCATGCTTTTGAACTCCATTTTTCCACCATAATGCTGGATCAGCGCATGTTGTGGATGCGCAGAACTTCCAGACTTCCTTCAAGTGCATGTTCCACATGGACTCAGTGGAGGTGGAGACGAACGGGTGGCTCGTACTGGAGAACAGCACTGACGTCTTCATCGACTGCGACTCGGTGTTTGTAAGAATTATAAAGTCCTTGCTTGTGCTTTAACTCGTGCTCTACAGGCCCTTATTAGTTGCTCAGCGGTGGTTTAAACATTTACTCGACTGATCCATGCAAGATTTGAGGGCAATATTTTTACTTTGAGGACCCTTGTTTATCTAACCGGGCCCATCCTTGATGTAAATTAGTGGTAATCAAGCAGTTTTTGATACATCAAAATCACGAACGCATTAATATTTATTAGCGCTTTGAGTGACGCAGGTAATCAGTGTTTGTGTTCTGTACTACTAAACATGCAACGAAATAACAAGTTAAACATGTTTGGAGTATTTAGTGTTTTGGTCTATCGATCGTTTCCTAATACAGTTTCACAAGTAATGCAACGTTGACTAGTTTCAGAGCGGAGGGGGCAGTGATCCATCTAACAGCAGCAGCGTCGTGTCGCTCAGCGTGCTGTGGGGCGGTCGACAGAAACACCCGCTCGACAACCCCTATGGGGTCCACGGTCTGCTGCCACCTAGCATAGGCTACGTTGTTGAAAACTTGATATGTTGTTCTTACATAATGGCCGACTGTGCTAGCGTTGTGTGTGTACTGTATGATTGGGTTCAAGCAAATTCTGTACTTTATCAACGAACACTTGTCTCAAATAAGAACATTGATCTTGTGTCTTAGGCTTAGGTCGGCGTGTATGACTACAGCGTGGTATTATATATGACACGATTTATGAACTATTGTTACCGTATTTTAATTTTTATGGAAGAGCTTGCAGATCTACTACAGGCGTCAGTACTTCTTATTATCTATTTTATGTTTATATTTGTTTTTTGTATTATGTATTGCTAATTATAATTAGTATTTTTTATATCCTACATCTTTATTAAGGCTATTTGTGTTGTGTGTGCTGTATAATGTGTAGGTGTATGTTTGCAGTGTTGGTGTACAAGTGCGCCGCCCTGGCGCCCACTTGTGGTCGGTGTCGCGCCCTTGCCCCCCAGTTCGGCTGTGGGTGGTGCGGGGGGGCCACGCGCACCTGCAACACTAAGGCGCAGTGCCGCGAGGGGGGGGCCTGGCTGGACCGCGCACAGGCCTGCCCTAATCCTGTCATCAGTCAGGTCAGTATGTATACAATAATTGTATTATTATATGCGTACTGACCCAACTAACGATAGGATGAGAGCAGCGCCTGCGTACCGACCCGACTAATATTTGCATCAGGACATACTTTATGCATATTTAAGAAATACGTGTATATTTGCATTTTATTTTTGTTGTTTGAGTATCCTATCATTTTGAACAATGTTCTATATTCAGGATTGAAAAATTTTCAGTATTGGATTGCTAATGGTTATTAATTACTAACAATTATAGTCGAAGTAATTGCTTGCTTGATCAGTAACACATTCGTTAATTGACACGTTGCCTAATGTGTGTAGTATTTGTTGTCAGATAGCCCCCGAATCAGGACCCCTGGAGGGGGGAACACTTCTGACGGTGGAGGGAGAGAACTTTGGTCTGGGGGTCGTCGACACGGCAGTGACCGTGGAGGGGGTGCCCTGCCCCATCATCGAGTTTCAGCCCTCAGTCAGGTTAGTCAGATTTATATCAGGTCAATCAGGCTTCGCTTAGGGAGACCAGGCTACAGTCGGTTTAATTCAGCTAATTACTACTTCAGCAACACGAGCTGACGTCATTTGATCAGTCAGTCGTCACTTTTTAAATATCCGTGTAGTTTGTCTGCAGTAGCAGGTTTTAGCTTTAAGCAGGAATATTTTGCTTAGAGCTCGTTTTAAATCTTCAATCAACTACTGATGTGCGTAGGGCCTAACAAAAAAGATAAATTGATGTGGACTCGTTGCTCTCATACAAGAGGATGATGGTTGCCTGGGGTTATGGTTATCATGGTGATGGCTACCATGGGTGATGGTTGCTATGACGATGGTTGGTATGACGTATGACGTTTGCCATGCAGGTTGGTGTGTGAGACGGGCAGATCGGTCGAGCCTCGCTCCGGTCCGGTCGTCGTCGCCATTAGCGACACGTTCCGCGCCAAGTCCTCTCAGCACTTCTCCTTCGTTGTACGCTCCTCCGCTTTACGATACTACAATGATACTATTCATTAGTGGAATCAATCAATCAATGCATGTAAGTGTTCACATCAATTGTATAAGTTCCTCCGGGACGCGGTACTGTAGGCTCAAAATTTTAATAAAATAGTCAATTAATCATTCAAATATATTATGACTAATAAATTATGCAAAATAATAATTATAATGGTTATAATCTAAATAAACAGTGTAGTAATTAATAGAAAGGGATGGCATACAAAATGCGCTTTAAGATATTATAAGAATGTGCAATTTACCAAGAAATTTGGAAGTTCAACCAAAGCCAACTTGAGCACTACAACCCGAGGAAGGTGTAAAAATAGATGGCTTGGAGAATTTATATTTGTGGAAAGTGGAGGAGGAATTGGATGGAAAGAATTGGAGGAAAAATGGCGCTTAAGGTAGTTGGATAATTTGGATGCCGTGGACTTGTCAGCAGCGCTGATGCGTTAGTGAATCTGTCGCAGGCGCCTCAAGTTGATGAAGTTCTCCCAAACAAAGTCCCAAAGTGTGGTGGCGCACGGCTCACCATCTCCGGCACTCACCTTGACTCGGGCTCTGCCGTCAAAGTCGCACTGACTGACCTCCGTCATGTGACTACCTGTGACGTCACGCGCCGCAGCGCGACGACGATAGTCTGCATCACTGCGCCCTCTGACGTCACCTTCAATGCCACCAGTGTGAACGTGTCGATAGATCGCGCGACCGTCGAACTCCTCAATCTCACAGTTCACATCACGCCTGATCCGAGCGTGGAGTCTGTAGTACCGGAGAAAAGCATATACAGGTGGAGTCTTTGAATGGATATGAAATTGGATGTTTTGAGTTTTTCTGTATTCAGTTGAAGATTTTCTGATTTTTTTGGTATCGACTTCCTGAGAATAGTTCTGCAAAATTATAAATACAAATGCCTGAATGTTTTATTTGTAGATATTGTTTTTTGACTCTCAGCTGCAATTGATGCTGATAATGTTTTAATTAGAATTTTTATCTCTTTAAGTGTTATTGACTTCAAACTATTAGTCTGCTATTGCTATTTTTTGTTTGTTCGTCTGTTTTGTATTGGCTTACAATACACAACAGACGAACAAACAAAAAATTGCAATAGCGGACTAACTGTCGGTTGCTTGACCTCAATTTGAAGTGCGATTTAATTTTGTAGTCCGATTTAACCAATGAAAATCTATGAGAGAATTGTGTCGAATAATTTGATTGGTCAATTCGGACTACAAAATAAAATCGCGCTTCAAATCGAGGTCGAGCAACCAGCTGTAATAGTTTGACGTCAACTGCGGCGAGAATGATTTTCTTCAAGAAAGAAGAAAGCAGTGCATCCAAATTAAATATTAACAACAGTGTCAACAATCAGTTTGTGTTTCAGCGGTGGGACAGAGGTGAGTGTGATGGGGCAGTGGCTCGACTCGGTCCAGATCCCTCTCATGGTCGTCCACACTCACACCCACAGCTTCAGCAACGTGAGAGCTGTTCCATTTCTATGCTGCATTGTACCAAAGTCATGACTGAATCAGAAATCAAGTATTAATTTTTGATCTATGTTACAATATACCAATACATGTTTGAATACGAAGACTAATTATTAATGATTTGATGCATTTTGTTGTGAACTGCAATAAATTGGAATTGTCAAATTGGATGGTAATACGAGTTTTACTGAACTCGCTGTATATGCAATATCTAAAGCGCTGTATATAGCCTGCCAAAAATGCTACATACTATATTATGCAATAATGCTGCAGGTTCCTTGTTTTTATTCGCATACTATTTCGTTCATTAACGCTGGCAAGCCTTAATCTGATCTTAACAGAATCAACATGCATCAAAAAAGGGCTGTTTTTTAACTCCTATGAAGTTCTTTTTATGCTATTTGATGAACACGCTGTTTGCTGCCCTGCAGTTGTGTCACGTGACTGGCCCTGAGCGCATGCGGTGTCGCACGCCGATGCTTGCCGGTCTGGCGCATCCAGCGGACGACGCGCCGCTGCTGCTTCCCTATGGGTTCATCCTGGATGCATGCAGCTCTGAGTTCAACCAATCAGGGCGCTGGCTTGTCGTGTTGTCTGACCCCCGGCTCGAGCCCTTCAGGGGTCACGTGCACCGAGCATCTGCCACCGGGCAGCCAGAGTACATTACTATCAATGCAAGTATATGGAAGATAATAAATAAGAAGGATGCTCTATTATATTTCATTCTACTCAGGCCATATGGGCTGCAGTGTATTGATTCCTGGGTCGAGTTTTGTTGTGCAGAACAAAATTTTATTTTTTTATTTTTGGATTGACTCAACCTTTGCGCAAAATAGAAAGCAAATTGCCGATTCTTGACACAAAACAGCACTGCTGCATGTTATGTTTGTGGTCATTATGTTATATATGGCAAGAAAGTGATTACATAAATTCAAGCATGAATTTGCAGTATTGTCATGATTAAATGCAGGATATTATAATTCTATTTTTTGTTTGAAAATTTAAAAATTCAGTTGCGATCAGCTGAATTATTGGTCAATGTGCCTAAGCCTACTGTATATTTAGCATTTTTTCAGGGCCAGAACCTGGATCTTGCTCTGACTGAGTCCGATTACCGAGTGCTGATTGGTCAAGCTGATTGTCCAATCACGTCTTTCTTCAGGACGCAGTTGACGTGTTTCTCAGAACTGAGTCCTCACGCCGGGTCTCATTCCGATCCAGTCACTGTGAGTGGGCTAAAACTGCACAACATTCACTGGAACACCATCATGTTGCAAATAACAGTTATTTAACAACGATGCAACTAAATTCAAGTTTGAATCCTTTCATACAGATTCTTTTAAGATTTTTAGATATCGAAACAGTCATGCTCTTATTATGTGGTTGTAATTGTCATGTTGTTATGTTTTTATCCAAATTCAGCGACTCATTATTATCTTAATATTAATTTTTCCTATCAATCAATTATAATCGCTAGATCCTATTTTCTTGTAGACGTTGTTTGATTCTTACTTTTGTATCCCAAATGTTGGTCATTCTGTCGTAATTGTCAGACTTCTATTTGTTGATTATCTTCATGCAAATTGATCATGAATTATCTTCATCCAAGCAAATTGTAATTTGACCTCAAATTTTTAAACCAATATTTAATCATTTTCTACATTTGTTTTCAATCGCCAGGTCCTCATAGGCAGCAACATCTCACATTACATTGGGGCCCTCCACTACGCGCCCTCCGCCCCCGCCGAGACTGTGGACAGCCTTCTGCTGAGCGCGCCACTCGCCGCGACAGCTGCGTGCTGCGCGGGGGTGCTGCTGGCGCTAGTCGCGCTGTGCTGCGCCGTGTCGCAGCGTAGGGCGAGGGAGCGCGAGAGGGCTCTGAAGCGCCTGCAGGGACAGCTCGATGTGCTCGAGGGAAGGGTGGCAGCAGAGTGCAAGGAGGGTATGTACGGGGAACAAGGGGGGTACGCAAGTATGAAAAGTATATAAAATAGGTAATAAATACAACAAACAACCTTTAAAGGTCAGATCTAACTAACACCTAGGTCAAAAATAGTTAGGGTTTTCTCTGAGTATGAAGTCACCCATTTGAAATTCTCTTTCTGATAAATCATTGAAAGTACCAATCGCATAGCTTTAGGACCTTAAAAATTTTAATTCATTTAAAATAGTGTTCCTTTTAAAAGGTGAAAAACCTTTATAAGTGAAAAAACCTGTTGATTAAAGCCTTGATGAGGCTGATTCTATTATTTATTCATTTATAAATGTGTTGTGCAGCGTTCGCAGAGCTTCAGATGGACATGACGAGTGTGTCGGGCAGTCTCGTCGGACACGGCGGAATTCCCTTCCGGTCTTTCCCTAGCTACGCTGTCAACGTCATGTTTCCTGGAATACCGGGCAATAACCACCCCGTACTGCAGTCAAGTGAGGTAAGACCAGTTGGGGCGACAAGGGACGGGGATGGAAGGACTGGGGGGAGGGGTGGCAGGAGGTCGAGGGGAAGGGGCTTATGTAGCATGAATATTTGCTAAGTGATACTAATTAATTATTACTATTGGTCAACAAATTTAGTGTACTGCCGTAGTAGCATTTTTGTACCATTTTCTCAGTTGGTGTTTTTGGTGATTTTTCGACACTATTATAGCGCAGTAAGGTCGCTTTCATGAGATTGTGCGAGAGTATATTTAGATAATTCCACGACTAAGCGCATGCAATAAAAATAAGTTGAGAATGCTGTCTTTAGCTTGGTGTACTTTCTAGTTTGCAACTCTGTAGAGCACAGAGGCTGCTTCCATGTGTGTGTATACATGCAGCTGTGTGGTGGAGTGAAGAGGATGGACTCTCTCAGCTGCGGTCAGCGCCTCTTTCAGCAGCTGCTCCTGAACAAACTCTTTCTGCTCCTCTTCCTTCGCACCCTGGAGCATCAGGAGGAGGGGCTGCGTGGGGAGGGGCTGCGGGGGGAAGGGCTAAAGGGAGAGGGGCTGAGGGGGGAAGGGCTGTGGGGGGAGGGGATGAGGGGGGAGGGGCTGATAGAGAGGGACCGGGTGAACGTCGCCTCTCTGCTCTGTGTGGTGCTGATTGGCAGACTCGACTATCTGACCGAGTGAGGGGTAGTGGGAGTAGTAAAAGTAGTGAGAGTGGGAGTAGTAAGAGTAGTGAGAGTGGGAGTAGTAAGAGTAGTGAGAGTGGGAGTAGTAAGAGTAGTGAGGGCAGTATTAGTAGAAGTAGTAGTGAAGGTAGTGAGACCACTTGGAATATTATTAGATCATGATTTCTCATCTAAACTCTTTTCTACGATAAATTGTTGGATAGACAAAATGTCACCTTGCATGTGGTGTTGCATCTTTGGTGCATGATTGAGGCATGATTGATGCGATGCTGCGTGCAGCGTGCTGAGGACGCTGATCTCGGAACAGATCGAGCGCTCACTGGCCGAGAGGCCCCCCCCCACGAGGGGCGCGCCGCCCCCGCCCCCCCCGCTGCAGGCCCCTGGCAGGACCGAGTCGATCGTGGAGAAGCTGCTCAACAACTGGCTCTCCATCCTGCTCCACCGCTTCATGAGGGTGCGCGCCGCCTCCGGCTCTATATGTTTATATTTGTGGTTGCTTAGAGTCTGCTATCTAGTAGCAATTCTGGTTTTAATTGAAGATTATATCTTATCCAACCATTAAAATTTTTTTTTTTGTCATTTATAAACTGTCTAGTGTGTCATTAATAATTATGAAAGGTGCATGATTGGTGCATTGCCGTGCATACCTGTCCTATAGATATATTCCTATACTGATATCCTTAATGTTAATTTGACGTTTATCTCACTCCAGCATTGCTTTTAGAATGTGATTTTGTACTTTGGAATGATTTATTGCTTCATGGTGCAAGAGAGTGTGGGAGAGCCGTGGTACATGCTGTTTTGTAGTGCAGGAGTGTGTGCTGTGTGCAGGAGTGTGTGCTGTGTGCAGGAGTGTGTGCTGTGTGCAGGAGTGTGTGCTGTGTGCAGGAGTGTGTGCTGTG
>JAQIWG010004438.1:0-16018 GCA_034695025.1 Chamaedrilus cognettii | reverse complement strand
TTCAGCGCGCTCATTGGGTGTGATGACGTCATGACCTCGGATTCAATTTTAACACTTGATGGAAAAACTCAGCCTGAGACCTGTTATACTTGACAGCAAGCAAACAGATTTGCAATACGAATCCGAATCGAAAATATCCACATACACATACTCATCGATCCTTATAAAATGTGGTAAATATATCTGCTATAGCCTAGATCTCCAAACAGCTGCTACAATTTATATCTATGTTCATGGATTATCGTGCCTTGGTTTATTGTATTTTAGGGACTGTGTGTCGCGCAAAGACTACTGTATGGTCCGGTTCTGTGTAAGAGAGCCCGCACAGAATCATCGATCACCGTTCTTTCTTCTGGGTATCTCGGCCAGAAATATCTCAAGATTGCATTTTTTTCGCAAAAATTATCTCAAGCGCCCATTTTTATGTGTCATTTTGAATTCAATTATCAAATAAAATCTTGAGCTTGCATTAAGGATCATGTCCTAAATCACTGGATTATCCCTAAATCAAACGATACATCCCACGCAGTGGCATCACTGTTGAAACAAACTCTAAACCCGCTCAATTGGTTCAAGCTGGATAGGCCAGCATGGGGTCGGTCGCTAGACTTTCCTCCGAATGGCGCGGCCTGTAGATCGGCCGGTCGTTGGGGTACGCGACCTCTATGACCTTGAGGTCGGTGAGCTGTTGCCTGGGGGGCGGTGAAAGGGTGCGCGCCCAGGGCTGGACCTCCCCCGAGGCCAGCAGGCAGTAGAGAATGGCGCCGACGGCGTAGACTCCGGCAGCGATGAAGAAAACGATCTGCCACGACTCACGCGATCTCTGCAGCGACAATAGATCTATTTTGAAATACACCATAGGGACCAACTCATTTCGAGTGCAGTATTCTGTCTTTTAGCTTCTATGAGAACAAAGAACGAGCTCTTTCCTTCAAGCACCTGAAGAAGAATAACTATTGACTGCGGGCTACCTCAATTAAAATTCGATTAAATTTGTCAGTATAAGGTATGGGTTTTTAACAGCAGGTTTTTAGCAGATTAACAGGCTTTTTAATTGGGTATTTAATCACAAAGCATCATGAACGAGATTACAGACAATAAATTCCACTCACTAGGGGGGCAAGACACTGGGACAAAACGCGGAAGCGGAAAGCAAATGCAAAAACGCAAACGCGCGCCGTTCTCTTACGTCCGCGCTGATCCTGGCCGCGACGCCGGGCGCCAGGAACCCCGCGCAGGCCGATATCCCGTTGGACACGCCCATGAGCGTGCCGGCGTACTGCGGCGCTATGTCCATGTGGTTGACGAAGTAACCGGAGTAGACAAACCCGCTGACCGTGACCGCGAGGGTTAGCATGGACACTGCGAGCACCGTCTGAGAACAGTCGAGGTAGCTCAGACCGATGAGGAACAGACCGGCGCCAAACAAACCTGCGCAAATAATTAAACAGGTCACCAATGACGTCACTAGACGACTAAACCCATTATTATTATCATAATTATTATTACTAAACAGCTTCAATAATACCCAAAAAAAAACTGAGGATGTCAGTCAAAAGTTATAGACCAAAAACCACGTTGGCCAAACTAAATTTTCACGGCCCCTGTTAAATTACGTTCAACAAAATATTCAATAGAACATAAAAACAAATTCCTAACGAAGAAGCGACTAGCGCCCACACTGGAAATCTTCAAAACTAAACCAAAGACTGATCTATTTTTTTCCCCTATTTACTTTTTAAGCAGTTTTTTGGGTGTTAACGGCAGAGCAGCACTGGGGCCATTTTAGTGCCAAACAAGACAGAAAATAAACCTCACAAACATAATATTTAAAAAATAATCATAATCACGGTTTTGAAGTCCATTCTAATGCGCTACAGGCAAGCCCGCAACGCCGTGTCCTTGTTAACACAGGTAGGCGTTTATTTTGAGCTGAGTTTTTATGTCCGGATGCCCTTCCTTTCGCCAACCAGAATAATAAATTACCCTGCACGATGATTATCAGGCTAGCAACAAACTGGTGTGTTTAACAGGCTTGCTGAAGGGCTTGTAATGCATGGTTTCATAATTGCCGGCTCCTGGACTCAAACCCAGGTCCTCTCGAGTCAAAGTCAAACGCCCTAACCACTACACCACGGCGCCTCGCTGTAGAATATTAAGCACGTAATACTAAATTATAATCCAGCTTCTTTTGAACTTTTTATTACAGTTCAGCAAAATCTTCAATCAACAAAACGTACCGACGGAGGTAAAGAGTTTTCTTGTAGCGACCGTGGAAAGTATCTGCTTCGCTCGCAGGTGGTCGGCGAACATCGGCCCAATGGTCATCACTATCCAGAGGCCGACGAACGGAAGGGCCGACAGCAGGCCGTTCTGTAGAACAAAATCAGACTTAAATAACGACATTTAACCGCAGCAACATGATAAATTGGTCTATTACTGAACTACCCATGAATTGTTTAAATAAGTCAATAACTGCGTGATCATAACGCGCGATTGCATATCTATTTTTCATTAATCATTGATATATTTTTATTACATTGGTTTGCTACACTTTCTGTGCGAATTAATGGACTGTTATTAATAACACGCGACGACTGCGTTGATACGTTGTAAGAAGCAGCTAGTCGTGACAGTTCACCGTGGCCTGATAAATAATAAAGAGCCTTCAATAGAAAACCAGGGCTTAATGCAAGGGAGTCCAAAATATGCATTCTGCGTGGTGCAACAACGCGTTCCACGGGCAAATAGCCCGTGTAGAATTGACACCGCGCAACAATCTTTTTATTAAAGGTCGCAAAAAAATTTCATTAAAACTCTGCTCCAAGGATGATCAATATAATGACGAAGCACTCACCGCCTGAATGTCAAACTGAAGTATTTCCTTGTAGAAGGTCGGAATGTTGGTGAGGAACGTGTACAGTCCCCAGTCCGTCGCAAAGTTGCCGATGATGAGAGCCCAGACAGGTCCAGACTTTGCAAACTCCAGCCACGGAACCTTGCCCCACTGCCAAACATCGACAAAACTGTCAAGTTTTCATTAATAATTAAAACAAGGCCTCCATTTTTTTCGCTCCAACATTAAATAATTAATAAATGTCTTCAATACGATGATCCAGAATTTTAAGATAATTGCAAGTGATATATTTATCAATGAAGTGATAAATTCAATCAATTATTCGCTTGCAACCATTCAGATATGACAAAATACCCTAGACCGATACCATGCTATTTGATGTCAAACCAAAGACACCGGAGCAAGAACTCAAAGTTAGGCTTCCAGATTTATATTTCCCGCTGATCCTGATTTAATTGTCTTTGGTTATGAAAACAACACAAGTGATTGAAGGATTCCAGGCCGGTCTTTTTCCAGGGCAGTAACGCTTGCATTAATTTGCGTAAGGCCTTGTTTAAAGCAAAGTATGACGTCTTGCACTACTCTGTGCCAATGCACCAATAGCGATCAAACTTTAACATGGTGGGAGTTAGGGCTTGCTTGCAAGCTAATATCACTCAAAAAAGAATAATTTGTTGATACCATTTCTATTTTATTTCATCATCTCTATTGCTTCACAAACAGTACAGCAGTAGCAGACCAACAATAACTGGCATCATGCACGAAGCAATAAGGGCAGGCTGAGAGGGAACCGAGTTCCCTGAGGCAGCCGTAAAAAGACGTCCACAGCTGCTAGACTGCCCGCATTTTGACACAATTTAACGGCAAAGTGCAAGTGACACGAACAACTAAAAATAATTTTTTTTATAACAGATAAAAATTAAGAAATGTGGCGAGCCAGAGAATGTAACCACAGATTTTCATTCTTAAAATGCCAAATTATAACCAAAACATAGCGTAGAATTGCTCACGTCGGGCTTGGTCTCGGAGACCTCCCCCTTGAGAGAGTTGACGATGTAGCTGCGCTCTGCGGCGGAGATGCGCGGGTGTTGGGCGGGTGTGTTGCTCGTCAGCAGGATCCAGACCAGAATACACACAATAGTCGACAGGCCTGTCGCAACGCACCAATTACAATTAACTACCGCTCTACATTAACAGATTTAATATTTATCGCCATTTTTCCAGCCGACAATTTAGTAAAGAATTGAAAAAAAGTGTCGTCAGGTTCTCAAAGTGTGCCATTGCACGCTTTCAAATTTGCTCGTTTAATTTGTCATTTTAATGTTATCCGTTCAAGAAGTCTAACAATACTATAAATTGCTGACCGGTTAGTGACAATATAATTTCTTTACAGTGTGACTGTTGAGTAATTACTTTACTCATCACTGATAATTTACTACTACACATGCTATGATGCGGATCAATTTATCCAGAAGGAATGGCAAGAGTAGTATCAGTGTATTGACGCACCAATGAGATAGAAGATGGAGCCCCAGCCGCCTGCGAATCCGTACTGACAGAGCGTTGCAGAGAGAGGCAGCGCTACGATGTTCCCCATCATGGAACCTGCAAACGAAACGCACAACTTCTTGTTGGTAACAAAAACAAAAAGCATGTATGCGAACGTTAGATGATCACCTTGACTCACATAGAAGGGACACGACAGAGGTCGGGATGAAAAATAAGGATACCGGAGACCTTCAATCCATGCGTAGCACTTGAAGAAAATTCTCCAGTTTTAAATTTTAATTCGCAAGTCTACAACTCAGATGACATAATCAAACTTCCGTTATCAGTTTCATTTTTTAAACTCAGACAAACTGATATTACAATGTACATACTACAAATGCTTTTATTAGTCGATTTGTCCACACAACTTTCAACAAAACTTCTTGAAAGAAATCTAAATAAAATCCAGCGTTTAAATCAGTTGCTCACACGATGGAAACCTTAAAATCATTTTCAATCACGCAAATACCGTTCCCCTGCTTTAGAAATGACCTTGCCAAATTAGTGCTGACTCAATGAAGACACAATATACAGTATTGTAACAATGTTACATCATTCACAATAAATGACAAGGTGATCTGCAAAAAAAAGAACCCTATCATACCTGCATAGGTGAGGCCACAGAGAATGGATCGTTCAAGCGGTGGAGCCCACTGTCCGAGGAAGGCATGCATTGCGGGAAACAGGGCACCCTGTAGCAAGCGAAATAAAAGTTAATATAAAAGCACAATTAACTAACTTTTTTATATAATCCCAAATGTAATTGAAAAATAAGGATCATCACAGCCGAGCAATGTTAAGCTACCATCATTAAATGCTAGTAAAATAGACACAACAACTGTAATTCGCAATTTGTTGAATGTAATTTGTAATCATTTTTTACTTGTGAACACAAAACTCTATTAAAAAACTTGCTTGAAAATTTGATAAAAATAGCCTGCAAGGAGAGAGCAGCAAGAAAAGACATAACAAAGAGATAAATAGATAAAGAGATTATTCATCTGCGTCTAATCTACATCTCATAAAACGCACAAATTCAAACCACTACATTCAACCATCATCATCATCAGTTTGGTTTTGCTCGTGCGTTTTTCCGTGCTAGCACAGGTTGGACGCTTGCACTACACTCAACAGTAAGCAAAAATTATATATTAAAAAGCTATTTAACAAAAATGAAAAAGATAGTACATAAATCTTATTATTTATAGCTACTGTAACTGTATTCGTGTGCTTACCGATCCAATGCCGACCACGACGCGCGTGAAGATGAGCCACCCGTAATGCATCTGCGCCGCAAGGGGGGTCAGGAGTGTCGCTACACTTGACAGCCCCAGGAACCCCACCAGGACCCACTTGCCCCCGTAGTTCTCGGCGAGAAGGCCCCCGGGGATCTGGGACACGAGGTAGCCGTAGAAGTAGGAGCCGAGGATGTGGCCCTGGATCGTTTTGTCCCATACGAATGGCCCGTCCTGGCGACAAAAAAACAATGGGACATTGAGAGAGCATGGTCAGGTTTTCCAATTTACAGCTTGTGTGCATGTTTGAGTATTTTGAAACAATTACGAATATCTTGATTTCATCGAAAGCGATAGAGCATCAAACAATACTAAGAGGAACCAATAAATTAAATATGGACTTATACAAAATATCCTAGGTACCAAATCAGTCAGCGTAAGATACAGCAATAATTGTTACCTATGCTAGCAGTATATAGCAAATACGGTTGTACTCAAAGTCACAATATCGTTACAATACTGTTACGACCTCAACTGCTCATTTACAGTCAACAATGGTAGTTCAGAGCAATAATTATTATAAATTATTTTCTGATTATTTTGACAAAAAATTTAGTCCCAAGATTTTCTTATTCGCGTTACTTTGATCATCGTTGTCTTTGTATGATCATAATTATTTATAGCATTGCCATCACTCTTTAGCCTACTCATTTTCTTTAGAGTTGTCAAATTTATAGCTATTTAATTGCAGCAAATCAGGTAGGTATCCTATTATTGTTTATTTTTTGTTTTCTAAAGTAACTAAGGAATTTATTATTTGTTAATGTATGTGCGCATAAATGAATCTAGAAATCTACCTGGCGGTCCACAAAAAGGAATATACAAGTCAGGAGGCAATTAAACATAGGAATATATTTAAATGGTCTATAAATATGTGAACCATAATAAGTAAGGCACATATTTCAAATAAGATTATCAACTTAATACAAAAGTATCTAGATAATGCAGTTGCAGTGGAGGAAGTGCAACAGACTACATTTTACCTAGCAATTGGACTTAAATGAATGCTTGAATTTTGCGGTGCTCCATTAACTTAGTTTTTCTTTTCTTTTTTAAACTGCTGAAAGGTAATTAAAAGCTTCATGTATAAAGCACATACCAGCATCAGAGTCTGATTCTCATCCAGCTGTCTCAAGCACACTGACTGCTGCGGCTGCTTGCTCGGCTCACTCAATGTGCTATTGTCTGTCCCATTGTATGTCCCGTTGTTCATCTCACTGCCCGCTGCTGCCTCCGCTATATAGCCAAAGATGTAGAAATATGTCGTAGAAACTTGCAAGATCATTAAACGATGGCAAAAATGGTTAAATTTAAAAATTCTGCACACGTTGCCCGAGCTTATCAAAACAAAAAGTTGTACGGTTATACGATAGAGAGAAATTATAAATTTATGTTTTACCGAGAAGGTGCCAAAATTATCGTAGAAAGTGCAGCAGACTAGGTCGCACCTACGCAATGCAACAGCAGAGCAATTGCAACAGACTACACAGTACAGGTCTAGATGCAGCTGCAGCAGAGGAAGTGTAGCAGACTATTTATTAACTAGCAATGCAGGAAATGCAGCAGACTACACGGTAGATATATTAGCAATGCAGGAAGGCAGCTGACAACACAGTATCTAACAATGCAGGAAGTGCAGCAGACTACTAAATATACCTAAGCAAAACAGCAACAGAAGAAGTGCAACAGACTACACAGTACCTATATAATTCATCAGCAGAGGAAGTACAGCAGACTACGCAGTGCCTAGATAACTAACCAACAGTGGAAGTGCAACAGACTACTCTACCCAGGGCAATGGCCGTGTGGTTGACCATGCAAACGATCGCAACGGACATTCCGATGCGCTGGGCGTACAGATGGAGGAACATGAAGAAGCCGACGAGAGCCAGTGCAAGCCGGCACGAGCCGAAGAGCGGCGTCGGCTTCACTTCAGCGTTGTCGACATCTTTTGACAGGAGGAAGAATTAGTTATTAATTATAATCTTTAGAAAAATGTGCCAACATTTAGTAAAAAATGTGATTTAACGCAAAGAAATGCAATCAATTTTTGAGAAATTCCTGCAACTTTGCAAAACTATGAAATATCGATTAAGTTTAGATCTCTGTTATTTTCCATTATAAAAATGGCAAATTGGTATTAATAAGAATAAGTAAATAAGAAAAAACAAAAATCCAACCTTAATAGCAATAGATGTCTATTTATACAAGAACATTTTTTTCTGAACAAGTGAAAATATAATTATATGTTAAACTTACCCGGGTTTATCTTGTAAATTTTCGACATCCTCTCGTTTGATGCCACTTCCTCAAGTTGCACTAGGTTTAGCAGAATAAACAGGCACGCTCAATCTCTCACAGCCTAAAATTATCCACACAAATTATGGCTTTACAAGATTTCATATTCAATTTTAATAACTCCTTATCAAGGCGATCATCCTGCTTAGAAGACATGCAATTAACATCAAATAAGTTTACTTATTCCCAACATTCACGCATTCCACCATAGCGCAAATTGGAAACCCATGGTCCTTGGCTCCCATGATTCATGGTTGACAGGCGCCCATCCATCTATGGAACCATCTCCCTGGGGTAGACCGCTGTGCATAAGGTTATCTTGGCAGTTCTGACATAGTCTGCGCTGTAAAACATTATACCGGTAGCGGCGGTAGGCCGTATACCGTACAGTTACACAGGAACTCGCTAACAGTGCGGTGTTTGAAATGTAAGAAATAAGGTATACGATGTCAAAACATCAAATACATTTTTTTAGAGATGCCCCTACGTCAAAACATCACCAAAATTCTACGTTTTTAAACAATGTTGCAAAATCAATAATGCCAATCCCATTCATCAAATGAATGCGCGGATTGAAACAAACAAAAAAAGCACACTACACCGTGCATTACTCAACATATTACATTGCATTATATTACACTACACTATTACAAAATATAAACTATAATCACATTTACAAAACACGACTGTAGCCTACCATACGTACGTTACGACTTACCGGCAAAATCTCATCCACGCGACACGTGTAGAACGCCTAATAATACATTGAGGGGAAATTCAGGCTGCAGCGTGCTGGGCGACACCCATTTATACAATGCACTATGTAGGCCGCGATGTGTGGGTGTCTCAGAACGGTGCAATATACAATATCTTCCCCCCATTTTGCAATTTCAATTTTCTAACATAGGCTCATTTACCAATTAGCTTCTCAAATGACACACCAAAACCAAAATCACACACACATATCGAACGCATCTACTACACAGAATATCTAAATGCAACAGAATAAAAAAATTTAGTATACTTTTAGAGAGCCTGTTTTTCCTGAGGTATATATATGCCTACATATACCTGCTACTAACAACGCAATCTACGGCCAGTGAAACAGTCGTCAAATAGTGATATTGAGCATCATGTTATTACAATATTATGTTATAAAAAAAAGGATTTTGACATGCTGAGTAGAAATATAAAATGCGCAGCTGTCAAAGGTAATTTGTGTATGTACTTGGGTCAAAAAACTGAATTTGACAACAATATGCGCTAGTATACCCCCTTCTCGCTTAATTGTGAATTGTGAGAGTTCTGCATGAAAGGGACAAATTCTCTGTCAGCACCCCCCCACTTACGATTTCTCCTAAATGTTCAGTTGAAGTTTTTCTACTGCACAAAGCATGCGGTTGTAACATTTATGTTAAAAATTATCTCCGCTTGCTAATTGGTGCGTAATTATTGTAGCAAATTTGTGATATATAATATTCTAGGGTACAATAATCTTGCGTCTAGCGTCTAGCGCACATTTATAGACCATTTTCCATTGGCTACGAGCTGCAGGCATGGCTGCAGGCCGTGTGCCCCTCCCACACAGCGCAGACCTACCAGGAAGCCCAGCTAATACGAGACAGCTGAGCTGACGCAATTTTTGACCGCTCTTTCACATTGACCGCCTGCCGGACAAAGAAGAGAGGAAAGGGGTCGTATATGCCCCACTTTGTTATAAAAACTCATTTGATTGTCGAAAATTAGGTCGCTATCCTTTTGAGCATAGGAGATTGCGTTTGAAGGTTGTTGAAAATAGACCTATTTATAAAATGTCGACACTTGCATGAAATTGTATGAATTTCACTATAAAGAACGGCTTAAATATGGTTAGGCCGTATTTATTTGAACATCCAGAGATAGTCAAATGTAACGTTAGTATTGCGATATGCCCTTAGCCTTTTCGTAATTCTGGCCTGTAGATTCATGATCTGTATACCGCCATATTCCAGGCCTATGTCTTTAATAAATAAATGATGGAGTATGATCTCAATAATTGCTGGCCAGAGCGCATCATTGAACGAGGCCTGTTGATTAGGCTGCGGTTGCCAGAACTGATCGAAAGTCAATGAAGAACGAAGACCATCGATAATTAATTGAACATCCTGGTATAAATTGAATCTTTCCTTCCTTTGAATTGACAATATCGTCCCGGTACTCAGCGACAGCCACTGATTCAGCCTTTTGAGGAAAATTCTGTTCGGCCTAGCGCCAAAAATAGATCAATTTCGCCTGTTTTAGGCCTATGCTCCACAGCCTAGGCCTACAGCCTAGGCCTACGTGCAGCCTACAGCGAAAGTGAACTGAAGAGTAAAGACTCTGCTATTGCGATACAGTTAGTAGCATGGGCTGCTGTTTCAAGCACTCCTTAGGCTCATAATTTCTTACTAAAACGGAATCATTAGCCTACAAATAGTAATTGAATAATTGTAATTGTTCTTCCGCGAACAGTAAAAAACAAAAGCCCTGAACGTTGTAGGACAAAACAATCATTAGGCCTAGTCTTGGGCCAACTCTTGGCTTAGGCCAGGCCTATAAACCTATAATTATTGGAACTACGTAATTATTGTTTAGCCTGGGTGTATCATCCTTCAAAGGTATGAATCCTAGTATTTGCACAGAATATGGAAGTAATACAGGTATTTGTTTGAGCTATTCTGCCGAGGTCTCAAATTCAAATTAGTTAAGGGGCTCAATAAGTGTACTTACAGGCCAGTAACAGTAGTGGAGGGGCTTACAATTAATTTGATCCCTCATATTTTTTCTTAGGTCATAAGAGGCTTGAGGGGATACGTGGTATTTTACTAGGGGGGAAGGGGGTTGCCGCGCATAATTTTCCTACAGGAGGAATTTATTTCTTCTGCCCCCCCCCCTCCGGCGCCACTGGGTCGTAGACTCCTAGCTATTCTGTGGATGATGTAAAAACGGATTCTGCAATCTGCAGTAGCCTAGGCCCAGTTTGATAATAATTGATATTCTGATTTTTGTTGCAGGAACTCGGGACCTAGGCCAAGGGGCCTACGTACGCCCTAGGCGAGACAGATTGGACTCCAATTGGCTCGAATTTATTCGACGCTCCTTTGATTCCTGCAATCAAAGGCCTGCGATGGATCAACCTCTTACATTAATCGCGCCGAGCCATAACCCGGATGCTCAGCCTAAGCAGTTGGTCGTACGCACCCAGAGTAAACCTTGCTGCTGCTGCAGACATTGCTGTGGATTGAAATCTCAGCGAAACGTCGTCAACATTTGATAGCCTGGGCTGAGTGACACACGCCTTGAAGTGCTCAACTGAATCATGACGTCTGATAAGTGGGCCACTCGTGAAGTTAGGGCTTGATGACAGGTCCGTTACTGTTGACGCATCAACAACGTAATCAAAACTTTTCCATTCACGCGTGAGACTATTTTACTGAGAACAAAGTTCAACGTTTCGATTTGCCCTGTAATAATAGTTGACGATCGATCGGCGAAAAAGAGATAAGGACAGCTGCACCTGCTAGCCCAAGCACAGCAGTTTGAACTGTGGGCTACTACATCACCTGTTACCCAGTGTATCTTTACTATACTAGTACTAGCATCAGGTGCCCGTCAAAAAGATGACGGGTATTAGTGAGACATCTAGCGAATGAGAGTGCGTTTATCTATTCCTGCGCATAAAAACAAAATTTGAGCCATTTATACAAGTTATTAGTATCAGTTGTTCGAGCTAGCTGCGCTAGTCCTACAGGCTATAAAGGCTTGCACTAAATTTTCACATCATTCCTTGCTGCAATGACTACCCGCCAACCCGACTCGCACCCTCCCGAGGGCAAGCGCCTAATGAGCCTAACTGGAAGCGAGGGGAAGGCTGCAGGGGCGGCCGACGTGACGTCATCAGCGGAGGGAACGGATGACGTGAAGCTGAAGCGGAAGATTACTCTCGTCAATGGGGTGGGGATCATCGTGGGGAGCATCATCGGGTCGGGGATATTTCTGACACCAAGGGGCGTTATGGAGGGAGCCGGCTCGGTGAGTAAGGCCTCCTTTCCACGATGCGTATTTTGCATGCAATTTTGCATGGCTTGTTCCTTAACTGGGTTTCATGCATGGCTTCATGAAGCCCAGTTAAGGACATTTTACATTGTAATTTTCTTTACATTATTGCATGCAAAATTGCATGTAAAATTGCATGCAAAATATGCATCGTGGAAAGGAGAACTAAGCTTCTAATCCAACGCATGCATGAAGCCGTGATTTCGTGCAGGCGCGTTTAACAATACAAGCAGCGAAATTACAGCAATTTGACTGTGATGTTGTATCGCCTATTGTATTTTTTCCACCCATGCGCGAAATGATGGTTTTATGCATGCGTTGGATTAGAGGATCTTCTAAGTAGGACACCATAATATTCTATCTGATAGCCAGTGACCGTTCTGGATTCCCTCAAATATTATTTCAAAATTATGATATCATTGATCGCGTGATCAGTCCTGTATGAAAAATTGCAAATAGTTATCGGAATTTTGTGAATCATTCTTCTGCAATTAATTAGCAGTCAAAAGAAAACTTCAACAGAACTTTGAACCAGTGAATAACCAATAACAATATAACAATATAATAATATAATCTTTGAATAACCAATGAACGATGAACCAATTGCACAATAATTTGCACGTTCCAGGTTGGGATGGCAATTACGATTTGGATATTCTGTGGCGTTCTGTCGCTCATCGGCGCTCTGTGCTACGCTGAGCTGGGCACCACGATCGTACGATCGGGAGGGGACTACGCGTATATCCTGGAGTCGTTTGGGCCACTTCCAGCCTTCCTTCAACTCTGGGTTAAAACCTTTGAAGATGTCTCTATATCCTGGAGTCGTTTAAGCCACTTTCAATATGTTCCTTCAGCACTGGATTAGAATGTTTGAAAGTGTCTTTATCCTAGAGTCGTTCGGGCCACTTTCAGCTTCTCTACAACTCTGTATTCCAACATTGGAAATATGGCTGTGCGCCTATCCTGGAGTCATTTGGGCCACTAATCTACCTTTCTTCGACTAGAAAATTTACTAAGCATGAAATGCATTGCACGACTAATATGACTTTTTTCGCTTATTTTTTGACATAGCCTACACATGATAAATTTGTTTTGCAATTGATCGCACGTCAGACTGGGCAAGAGATACAATAGTTAGGCTAATATAGTCTAGCTTATAAAATGAAAATTTGAATCCTGCTTAACTTGTGCCACTTGAATGACAAAAATCTGGCAGTCTTAGGGCTAGTTTTTCCAACACGGATTTAATGGTGCTTCAGGATTTGACATTTCGTAAATGGTGGGTTAACGGTCTTTGGACGGTCTTTCTCCACGTACGATTTAGCAAATTGCAGATTTAATTAAATCCATGCTTTAAATCTGGCAATATAAGGGTGTTGGCGAATTTTCCTACGTCCACGGATTTATCATAAAACAATGAAATAGATTGAAAAACCTGATAGCATAAATCCTCAATTAATTTTAATCAATGGTTAACTAACCATTGATTTAATTAAAAATAAATCCGAGTTGGAAAAAGCGAACGTGAAGTGCGTGGAATGTTAATTCAACATTATTGCTGTGTGCAGGTGAATCTCATCGTTATTCGACCCACGGCCCAAGCCATCGTCGCTCTCACGTTCGCGAACTACGCAGTCAAACCTTTCTACACTACCTGCGAGCCTCCGCTGTCCGCCACCAAGCTGCTGGCTGCCCTCTGCATCAGTAGGTCTTTAGGATATTTAAACATTGAAATTTACTATTTAGCGATTTTATGTTTCAGCTCCAGCCATTGATTTTGCACTGATTTTTTTTTCCATTCCACTTTTTTTGACCGCTTTTACTACATTTTTCTCGCAAAAGTTCGTTCAGCATGCTGGTGTGGGGGCGGGGGTGATAATTGTCTAATTTGGCCTTATTTGGTTTTAATTTGGCTAATTTTCCTTGCTATAGCAGAGACGAAACTTGATGCTGGTGGGGGCGTAGGGCAGGGTTAGATTTGAGGGGGGTTTGGGGCGGTTCGACCCCCCCTAGCTGGCATTGGAATTGGAACCCCCCTAGTTCGTGTTGGAACCCCCCTAGTTCGTGTTGGAACCCCATAGTTTGCTAAAAGTTTCTGTCAGCACCCCCCCCCCGCCTGGAGGGGAAAAAAGTCGACCCCCCTAGCTCTTTTTCTGCAAATCTGACTCTGGCCGAGGGGATGCATCCCCTCTCATCTATGACGTAGAGACCTCGCCCCTGTGTATGGGCGGCTGTCGTTTACAGCAGGCTTGAGTAGGACATAAGACCCGCTCCCGACTGTGCTCCTGATTGCAATCTGTCGCACTCGTCGCCATGCGGCGTCCCGATCAATGGCTTCATGTGGACTCCTGACGTCCAACTACACCCAACCGAATGTCAAGATACTGCTGCCCCTCTAAAAATATACATTTAATATTCAACCAAATTTGTAATGATAGGCGCTGGATTAAAATTGAAATCAAATATTGCATGCTCGATGGCAGGGGATGAAGAGGATTAGAGCTCAGTCTTCACTCAAAAAACAGCTTTTATTTTTCCATTTTTTCCATTTTTGCTTACTATTTTGGGAAATTTGGGAATTTTGACTCAAATCTTTAAAAAAAAATTTGCTATGCATATTCTCATCTGTATTTTATTGAATATTCGCTGCTTCAAGAATTTCTTTGATATAGACAATGTCAAATTTGTGACAGTGTCATGCGTTTTATTAGTAATTAGTTTTATTAGTTTTTTGCTAATCATATTCTACGGCGGGAAGCAATGTCATGACATCCTGTGGTTGTAGTTAAGCGTCAACGTGGATGGCCGGTACATGAATGGCCTTCAGTTAGCTGCAGGCTGTGGCGTCCAACACTTGGTCGACTATTGATCATGCATTAGCTGACTTTTGCATAGTGAACGTGTGCGGGACGGATCACACGTCGATATTATCGCTTGCATACATTGGGAGGGGCGCTCAGGATTTTTGATGAAGAGGGATGAATATTGTTCTTGCAACATAAATCATTGTGAATATTGTAAGTTATTGTATAGTGCACGTATATGCAAGCGATGTTGTAAGGCTATCTACAGAACGCTGCCGTTAAATGCAAAAAGATTCTTAAGGTTTCTCATACAAAAAGTTACAATTTGAACACAATGTCACGTTTTTTGCTAAATGCATTTTCCAATAGATCTTGAAATAAAGGAAGAGCAAGATATTTAATTTAAAGCATACTGTCCCGTCTTTGGCGAGATGGTTTTAATTTTTCAGTCGCGTTCACTATACGGAATGGTATCTGATTTTTAACGCAGTCCCCCTCAGATATCTCACGATATTTAAGAAATAAAATGTCGTATGAATAAATGTCTTGGGATATTTTGTCAAAAAAATAATCCAGGGATATTTTTGGTCAAGATACTAAGAACCTTGTGATGTTCAATTTTGGTCCAATAGTTTCACTGTTCCCATTGTCGCATGAATTCAGCCACGCTGACGTTCATCAACGTACGCAGCGTGCGCTGGGCGACACGCATACAGGACCTCTTCACGGCGGCCAAACTGCTCGCGCTCGCCATCATCATACTCACTGGCATCGTGCTCTTGGGTCTAGGTGAGCTTTGATCCTCTGTCAGGGTCAGCACAGGCTAGGTGAGCTTTGATTCTCTGTCAGGCTCAGCACAGGTTAGGTGAGCTTTGATTCTCTGTCAGGCTCAGCACAGGCTAGGTGAGCTTTGATTCTCTGTCAGGCTCAGCACAGGCTAGGTGAGCGTTAATTCTCTGTCAGGCTCAGCACAGGCTAGGTGAGCGTTGATTTTCTGTCAGGCTCAGCACAGGCTAGGTGAGCGTTAATTCTCTGTCAGGCTGAGCACAGGCTAGGTGAGCGTTAATTCTCTGTCAGGCTCAGCACAGGCTAGGTGAGCGTTGATTCTCTGTCAGGCTCAGCACAGGCTAGGTGAGCGTTGA
>JAQIWG010004437.1:0-16018 GCA_034695025.1 Chamaedrilus cognettii | reverse complement strand
TCATATGACATAATAATATTGCAAGCAAATTATTGATGTATATTTTTTAGAGATTAAGCATAAATTTATGCAGTAAAACATATATTTCTCAAGTATCCATTGTCCTCGTTAGGCATTTCAAGAGCTCCGTGCTCAACCCTGGTCTCAAGTACATGCCGAAGTACTCCGGGAACAACTACGAGCTGAGAATAGGGCGCTGCAAGATGGAGGACAAGGGCGAGTACGTCGTCAAGGCCGTCAACTCGTTCGGCAGCAAGGACGCTTGCGCCTTCCTCAGCGTCGAGCGTCAGTATTCGTCTTCTATTATAAAAATGATGGCGTTGTGTTCATGTGTTTGCGCCGATATAGATATCCATAGAATGTATCTGAGTTTAAATATTTTGGAATGGAGTTATTGCATTTAAATA
Source organism: Chamaedrilus cognettii (assembly GCA_034695025.1). Lineage (NCBI taxonomy): Eukaryota > Metazoa > Annelida > Clitellata > Enchytraeida > Enchytraeidae > Chamaedrilus > Chamaedrilus cognettii. The sequence continues at coordinate 15,611 of JAQIWG010004437.1, read as the reverse complement.
TTTTTAAATGCAATTATTGGTATGTCAAAAAAAGTTGCCATCCTATCGATCCTATTATGGGAGAAATTTCTCAAACGAAGCACCTGTATTTGAGATTGGGGGGATGGGTGGAAACCATAACAAAAGTAGAAAAAGTAAGATCAGACACTAGTACTGGAAACTTTGCATTGTATTTCTGGCATCAAGAAGTTATATTTCGGGTCTCACACGTCTAGAACACAGATCTGAGATAGCAGCCTCTTGTGCCTTTTTCGATCATTTTTTCATATTGGGGCGTTTTGATAGGATTGCCCAAATTTGATACAGAGAGATCAGTTTTGAGTAGTTAAATATTCATGACGTCACAAATCGAAGGCAATTTATGCGAAGAATTGCTCTGGGCATGACCTGGTCTACATGTATTTTATTTAGCGGAACTGAGAATATTCTTCTGTGACTTTGCACCATGCAATACGGTGCGATGTAATGATACTATTCAACCCTGCACTTGCTATTGCTAAGGCGAAGCGTTGTGGCCGAGTGGTCTACGTCGCGGACTTCGGATTGCAAATGTGGCAGAGAGTCGGGTCGAACCCCGGTCGCGGCAAAAGATTTTGAGTCACTTCGTGCGCCGTTGACATAGACGCTTGATTTTGCCCACCCTGCACCTACGATTCAAGCAAATGATGTTTTTCCATCTCCGTTTGCATGACATATTTTTGGTGCGTTAAAAGTGCAATATACATACATACATACATACATACATGCAAATAGTCATCCATTAGGGTGGAGTGCAGTAGAGAAGTTGAAGTAATACAACTCGGGGAAAGAATTAGCTGAGAACTGTTGCCTGTTTCATGTGTTGTTGTAATTTGTTTACAGCTGCCACTGATACCCCATCGCGTCGCGCAATCAGCGTCGAGCCAACGACAATCACAAAGAAGTATGCGAGGCTGAGCTGATGATTTAAAACGAATTTGAGTCTTTCGTGTCAACGCTACGTCATCCGTACTATATGCAGTTGGCAGTTAAAATAGTCGTGCGATAGATCGAAATCAGTTATGTCCGAAGGACTTTTTGATGTAGAACCTACATGCACAATCTTGTTGAATGGAGAAATGAGTTATTTCCTAAAGTTAGAATATTAAGTTTGAGAATTGATTTTAGAGTAAGCTTGTTGAATGCACTTAATTGTAACATGCGTGGCTAATATTTACTACAAAGTTACGTTGCCAACATACCGCAAATTCAGGAACAGTTCAACAGTTCCTTCGTATCTGATTTTATGCGTTCTACATTATTTTGTTAATTTGGCCTACCATACAGTAAGCTACTATATATTGCATTGTTATTACTTGGCGATTCCTGTGCAGATGAGAAAAAATTAGTTCTATTATATTTGTCCAGGAAAAACTGGGACCTGGACTTTGAGGGCTACGAGGAGCCACCCGATAAAGCGCCGGTATTTCCCTTTCAACTCCGCGATCGATTCATCCAGGAGGGCATCGGCTTCAAGCTGCTCGCGTCTGTCGATGGAAAACCTCCACCGAAGGTTGATTTATTCGTAGTTATTTATTATTCCAATGCTACTGCAGCATCAGCAACTGTATGAATTTTTGACGATGCTAAAAGTTATCAATTTAATATCATAATGTGATCAACAGTAGCCTATGCGCATTTTTTATTCATTAGTCCCAGTTGCAAATTAACCGTCAGCAGTTCTCATTAGATACTGCTTGAATCCATAGATTCTCTGGTCATTGCTTTCGTCAAAAATGATGATGCATTTTTTATAGTAGTTTTATACAATTTTTCATTGATGATTCAAATGATGATGCATTTTTTATAGTAGTTTTATACAATTTCTGATTGATGATTCAAATGATGATGCATTTTTTATAGTAGTTTTATGCAATTTCTGATTGATGATTCAAGTGATGATGCATTTTTATAGTAGTTTTATGCAATTATTATGTCTTAATACTTTTATGGCTGTGTCTTGAGCATCAGTCATAAGAAGTTAGATTACTGGTATTCATTGTACATTTTTCAATATCCAAGCTTGCACAATGTATGATCCATGAAAGTAAAGTTCAAACCTATTATTTTTCCAGAGATTAGTGAATTAGTTTCATGTGAATTTTATTATTACATACAATGGAATTTGCAATGCCCCGGCCGCTTAATTCGTAATGACCAATGATGTATTCAGTTTCAACTTAACGGTCAGCAGTTCTAATTCCATATTGCCAATTTGTATTGCCTATTGACTAGTTATGACTAAATATTTAAGATTTGCTTTAAAATATTCTCAATTTACAAGCACACTAACTACGACCTATATTAATTTTGGGCTCGTGCAGATTTCCTGGACCAAAGATGGCAAGCCTTTGAAAATTGGTGGTCGCTACGACATAGTTTATTCACTAGGCATCTGCTCGCTAGAGGTCTCTGCCTGCGACCCCTCTGACGCCGGGAAATACACGTGCATCGCAGAGAACGAGAAGGGCGAGACAGAAACAACGTCCAAAGTTACCGTCAATGGTTTGTACTTAACTCCCTGTCAGCAAATTTGATGCCTTTCAGCAGAGTTTGGTTTAGTCCTCAGGAAAGCGGCGTAGCGTTTAGTCTCCTTCTCTTAGGCCTAAACCTTTGAGAATAGGCATAGCCTCCAAAGGTGATGAAATCTCTCAACGGGCGGGGAGGAGGGGGGCTGCTGACAAAAATTTTCCAAGTCATTCTTACCAGTCATTGTCGATTTTATAACATAGGCTATGGCTTCTACGAATAAAACCTTTTCACACACCTAACTTTACTAAACAGTGTCTAAAATTACCTCTCCTTTTTGCTCTCACACGGGAAACCACTACGCCACCACATATCAAAAAAACGCGCAGCCCTAGGCCTCGTTCACTCATTTTTAGGCATAGCCCTACGCCTACCCCTTTCAAATTTGGCGAACAGTTCTAAAAAAACCTGTTTTAGGCATACTATGCCTCCTAAACTTAACCCAGCCTTTCAGTGATGTTATTGGCATCATTCAAATCAAATAATTAATTACTTCGTATGAAAAATTAGTAACAAAATCTGTTATCAGCCAGAAGTTTACAGTTTTGTGGTTGATATTTAGTTGGCATAACATTTTTTAGGTTAAGGTTATAAATTTAGTTCACTTGGACTACAGATAGCTTAAAATTTTCTTTTGCATATGGAGTTGAGTTAATTTTTTTACCACAATGCTGTGGTCTAACTATGTGTGTGGTTGAACGACGATGGCGTCAGTTGCGTTGATGGGTTCTTCTATGGCTGAAGAGGCCAATGGCCGATCGGCACGGTCTACTGCAGGTCGGGCAGATGTAGTCCGCTAGTGGTTGCTGCGCGCTTTCGGCCTTTGCCTTCTTTTGTGCTCGCTTTTCGTTCAGGGCCAGGATTCTGCTGGCCTCGAACTGCGCTACGCCAGACTTAATCTTTCCTCGCCATGCTACTTTATCGGTTGAATTTTTTTCCCATTCGTCAGGGAGACCGCACGCCTTAGTGTTCGCCTTGAGAATATCGCGATATCTCTTGTGCTGGCCTCCCTGATGTAGTTTTCTTTTGCTCACGCTCGCGGTATAACACTCTCTATTATTATAATAGAGACCTAACTATTATAATAACGATTATCATCGTTATGACGTCTATTCCAATGTCCATCCACGCCTATCAGAACCATAAATTATCCTCGACGATGATTTTATAATCATAAGGATAATTTCAGGATAATTTATAATTTTAGCTCGTGACGCTTGTGTGTTTAGCAGCCGTGCTGAAGGGCCTGTAATTCATAGTTTCATAATTGCCAGCCACTGGACTTAACTCGGGTTTCTGGACCCTCAGTCCAACGACAATAACAACTACAATACAATTTACAGCGCCTCTCTTCATTATTGAATTATAAGTCTGACATTTAAAATATTCTTTTATTTGAATATACTCAAAAACCTTATGCTGAATGCTTTAAACTATAGTGAAGGCCTAATGGTCTTCTAATGAAGAATATTGAAATTGTTACAGAAAAGAAAATCTACAAGCCATCCGCACTGCTCGATGGTTCACTTTCGTCTTATTCATCATCGTACTCATCTTCATTTACGTCGCGGAAGTCAGGCGGCGGCTATCGCTCCACCTACCGGCGAACTGCGTACAGCAGCCACAGCACGTCCTCTCACAACATTTGAACGATGAACCCCAAACCTTCAGATGGATAATTCGACCACCTGAACCACTGGGCTCATTGTACTCTATTTCCCCGACAGCTGGTGGATTGGCAAAATCTTGCGTTTCACCTCGTTGTTCTCCGCTTGTTATCACGCGTCTTCCGTGGCCGTGATATCTGTACCGGTAGCCCTTTCTTGCGCGTAAAGTTTGTTGCTGTGATGACTGTGAGTGCACGGCAGTTTGAGTGATGTTGTGGCTTATGCTATCCATGCGCTATCAACTTCGTAACGTCAGTACAAAGTATTTAGACTATTATAGCCCTAGAAAGGAAATCATTAAGGTAAATGGGACACAAAAAGGAATTGTCATAGGCAGCATTATGGCAGAAAAATGTGTCAACGGTGCTGTCTTAGGCTGCTACATTAGCAAGAATTAGCGTAATTTGAAAATTTGAAAGATGCAGTAGAAACTCATTTGCTAGTACATGCGCAGCACTTGCACTATGCTGTTGTGGACAATTCACATCTTTGGTGTCGTGTGCACCTACAACTATGTTACTGACTTGGCTATTCTAGGTTTATATTTGCCTAAATTCTTTGCGTAATCCATCAATCATGCGGCACATATCGCACCATGCGTATGCTTTAAAAGATCATGAAATCTCGACACAACATCAGCGAGCGATAGTTTGTTTTCATGTGATTTTTAGAGATTGCTTATTTTTATTTTCTGCAGGTCATATTATCGTAGTCATTTTGGTTTATATTTTTCAGCTATTTTTGACATTGATTTTTGTTTCATTGCTTGTATTTTATTTAAAGATGTCACAAATTATTTGCTCATCCCTTCATCGTGAATCGTGTTAAGAATGAATCGCGCGTGAAAACTTAAATACCATTATGTAACGAGTCTGTGTTTATCCAACGCTATTGGAATATTAAGAATTGTGGCTATTAAATTATTAAATTGCAGTGTTATAGTAAAATTATATTAACTTAGGCAAGAGGAGGAAGAGGTACAATCTCATTTAATTTTTAGAGTTTAATGAGTTTTTTTGTCACAATGCAGTGATATATGCTAGTCATCAGCAACTGTGGATAATTAAGTGCACGTCACAGCAGATTTATGGTAACATGATGACTTTTGAAGCTAACATGTTTGTTAGCGTAGTTATATCATTACTTTGTAACATTTTCCCTATGTACATGATTTCGTAGACCTATAACTAGCAGTGTAGCATGAATCGATTGGATTTCTAGTTTTTTGTTTGTAGTTAGTGGCAGTTTGAATCACTATTTATCATGCTTCAGTTAGAGGTTCCGAAATAAATCTATAATCTAGTCTATGAATGTTGTTCTTTAATCAGTATCGCTATTTTATGATACATGCTGAATAATTATAGCACCAGATTTAATCTAGGCCTACTGCTGAACTCTTTTGAACTAGCTGAAATGTCCAGCAGCAGGTGTTTTATAGATTCTATTCATTTGAGTAATTGATGTCAAATTCTGAATCTAAACTGAAATTCAATGGGCTGGAATCCTACATGACATTGTATATTCATCATTTTTCAACGTTGTTTCTCCTGCAAACGATATGGATCAACAAGAATTTGTATCCCAGTGCTTCCTATATGGACGAATCATAGTTACAGGAGAATTAAGAAGGGGCTTTTTTGCATGGCCCCGCGGGGTACTGAAACGCGCTGTCACACTTTTCGTTACTACAAAATTCCTAGGCTTAGACACAAAATATCACAACATTGGTTCATGTTAGATTAGAATCGTGATTAAGAGGATGCTTTACATGTATATGTAGGCCTATATGTGTTTAGGAGGATGCCTTACAAAAATTTACGCCTCCAGGAAGATGCCCTAGTAATGGTACATTCTTGTTCGCAAGCTGTTAGTAAAAGTCCCTGTACTTTGATAAATTAGTTATCTGGTCACACGCTATTATTGCAAACAACAATGGCGGGGACCAGATCGATACGAATTTTTGCTATTTGCTCACGAATTTTTCTCTTTTTCATGCAGGTCCGTACAAGAAATAGCAACAATTGCAAATATATAAGTTCTGATGGCTGAGGTCATAATGTAATGCAATTGAGAACATTAATTACCATTTTAATTCCTTAGATATTGCAGTTATACTGCATCACCTTGCTTATGTTAAATGTTAAATTAAGTTAAAAGTACAATATTTAATTGTACGCCTTAGGTTAGCAATTCGTGAAGGGCTTTGGCGACATTAAATTTAGCCCCGGACGCGTCCGGGCCGCGTCCGATTTAATTGAGTTTAAAAGGGTTTTGACCATATTAATTAATTTTTAAAGGGCTTTGGCAACATTAAATTTAGTCTCGGGACGCGTCCGATTTAATTCACTTTTAGGTCGTCCTCCGGCCGCCTCACCAATGATAACTTTCCTATCTCTGACAACAGGTAGCTAGCTACCTGTGTTCGCGTGTAGTTACTCGCGTCGAGGAGTTAAATTTAAGGTCTCACGCGTCTCTAGATGAGATCTGTGGATTTTCAACGTTCGTAATGGTTCCTATCTCAAACGCCTGTTGTCAAAGATAGGGAGGTTATCATTGGTGAGGCTGCCGGAGGTAACCCACTTTTAAAGGGTTTTGGCGATATTAATTTATTTTTAAAGGGCTTGGCAACATTAAATTTAGCCTCGGACGCGTCCAGGCCGCTTCCGATTTAATTCACTTTTAAAGGATTTTGACCATATTTGGTTTTGATAAGTTGAACAGATATATCCTCTTTGATAAGCTGAGCGAAAGAAACTGTCCTGCAAACTATAAAAATTTTACGCTGCTGGCTCTGCAAATCTCTCACAGCCATAAATTGGGACGTTCATCTATAAAAATTTGTCTCACTTGTCTGTGGTGTGAGACAGTCGAGTGTCTTATATCCGGTGTTGTTGGCAGTATATGTGGATGATATTTTGAACCACTTGCACAAACTAAATGTTGGATGCCACATTCACCTTGACAATGTCAATTCTCTCATGTATGCAGATATTGGCTCTATCATTAAAGGACATGCAGCTTATGGTCAATATCTGCGCAGAGGAACTTGCAAAATTAGATATGAAACCCAATGCAAGAAAATCTGCGTGCATGATGATTGGCAGTAGCTGGAACGCTAATCTGTCAAACATTATCATTGATGACATAGCAATACAGTACAGTGGTGTAAAAATATTTGATATCTAGGCATTGTAATGCAAGCAGGAAAAGTTTTGAAATTTGACTTTCACATAATGAAAACCAAATACAACGGAACTTTAAATAGCATTCTTGGAATTTTTTTTACATTGAACTATGCATGTCTGGTACTATCATTAGTAAATTTCAAATGCAATCCTGTCTTGTTATTTGGTTTAGAAGCTATTCGTCTAAGTCTAGCATTGACAGTGTTAGATTTGTCTTCAACGCAGTGTACTCTAAATTGTTTGCATCTTTTAACAAGAATATCATTGCTCAGTGTCAGTGGTATTGTGGCTACCAACCTTTTTCTTATGACCTTGACCTAAACGAAACGAATGAATTTCTTAAGCAACCTAAGCTCCAGCTCGTCTCCCGCCAACATGGTCTTCAATTCTGAAGCAATTGCTGATTTGACATTCCTACGCAACAAGTACGATGTCAATTTTAGGCCTACTACTGTCAATCTAAGTGCATGCAAGGTTGACTGGAGGCGAGCAGTTTGGGAGTGGTTTGTCGCTTTCAAAGTGTCATTGAATGCTGATAGCTAGGCTTATGTTTATTGATCCATCACAGCTGGACTATGTGATATGGTACTGAAAAGTTTCTTCCGGTTTTTGTGATTTAACTCATGCTCTATCTTCTATACTGTATAGCCTGCCGTTTTCATGTGATTTCCTACATGTAGATGTAGGCTAGTCCGTGCCTATATCTATTTAGTTTTTCTTTTTCTCAGATTAATTGATTTAAATTGATATTGTGATTCTGCGCTCGTGGTGAAATAGAGATTCATATATATATTAATTAATTTTGAAAGGGCTTCGGCGACATTAAACTTTGCCTCGGACGCGTTCGGGTCGCGTCTGATTTAATTAACTTTTAAAGGGTTTTGGCCATATTAATTAATTTTTAAAGGGTTTTGGCGACTTTCAATTTTTCCTCCGGTCACGTGGAGCCGCGTTCAGTTTAATTAATTTTAGGCAGCTCTCCAAACGAGAAAGATTGATCTGGGGATATTTTTTTTCAATTTAGGGATATCGGGGGATATTTTAAAGGATAATTAATAAAATTTGGCGATATTTCGTTCAGGTCCAACGGCATCACTGATTACGTAGGAAATAGCAAGGAATGCGAAGAGTATGGAAAATGCGCTTTTCGGATAATTACGCGGTCAAATTTTCTTCTGTCGTGCTTTAGGCTACACAACTTGACCCAAGAGTCACGTGAAGTACTTACATTTAACTCCTGGACACTTGTAACAGGTCAATTGGTGTAAGATAACCCAGTACCATACTGTTACTTTAAAGTTAACTTTAATACATTACATACACTTTAAACTTGTGTGAATTTTATGTTTTAGGTGCTGTTCAACTATCTCATTTCTGATCACAAGCCAGAGGTGTTCAATCCGCCGACCACTCACAATTTGAATCTCCTGGATCGATTAATCACACTTCTTTTCGGTGGATTTAGACGCTGGGATGGTATCTATTTCCTGCACATTGCCGAGCACGGATACACTTACGAGAACACTCTCGCCTTCTTTCCCCTCTTTCCCCTGCTAGTCCGATTCACCGCCAACCTAGTCTTCCTTCCCCTTCAGTATGTAATGAATTATGCCAGCGTGTTGGTGGTTTCAGCGTTTGCCGTTAATTTCGTGCTGTTCGTGCTTTCTGCCGATGTGCTCTATCGGCTAAGCACACGTGTGTTAGGAAATGATGTGCTCGCGTTTAAAACCGCTCAGCTATACTGCGTAAATCCGGCGAGCATTTTCTTCTCAGCAGCATACTCCGAAACGACTTTTGCACTTGTGACATTCTACGGGATGTTGGCATTGGAGGAAGGACGCGTGACAAAATCAGCGTTCGTTTTCGGCATTGGATCGCTCGTGCGATCAAATGGACTCGTCAACTGCGGCTTCATCGTGTACAAGATTGCGAAGGTCGCTGCGTTTGACCTCAGGACAATCTGGAGCAATGCGGATTTGAGCTTTCTCGTTAGGTTCTCAAGCTCATTGACTGCTCTAGGATTTTCCGTATTGTATTCCGTCGTGCACGTATTCGTCTGCTGCGTGCCCTTTGTCGCATATCAGTGTTACGCTTATGCCATATTCTGCGATCCAACGGCAAGCAGTGCTAATTTACCGGCACACGTTTTGAAATACGGCAATGAGCAGCGCTACAGGATGGCATGGATGGGCGCGGCAAAGTGGTGCAGCTGGAAGATCCCATTGTCGTACGCCTACGTGCAGAAGAACCACTGGAATGTTGATTTTCTGGAGTATTATGAACGCAAGCAGTGGCCCAACATTGTGCTGGCGGCGCCAATCGTAGCTATCTGTGCTTATGCGGTGGTGCACTACTTCAGAAGTATTCCGAGGCATTGTTTGACACTGGGATTGCTCGATCGAGCGATGGCGAAGGAAAAGAAGACGGACTGCAAGGTCGAGGATTTGGTTCCTGCTTGCGGACTGCATCACAAGTCGTGCTTTGTCTACGTCGCGCAGATGGTGTATATGGTGACGTTCGGTCTGCTCTACATGCATGTGCAGGTTTGCTTTTAAGTCAAAGTGATGTAATTTTGTGATTTGAGCATACTACTATGCTAAATTATACACCCTGTACCGATGAAAATGACCACACTTTAAACTTGTCATAACTCGATCAAAACTTATCAGATTGGTCTGAAACTTTATGCACACCAACTGTAGCCATATCTACACCAACTTGGAAATTTGTAGAGAAATTCGAGCAATTTTGACAAAATTACGGCTGCTTTAAAAAAAGTGCAAAAAAAAAGCTGCCACATTAGTTGCTGCCTATTGTGTGCCTACTGTCAAGTTAAAAGCAATCTGTCCAGAAATTTAGTCGCAGCTGATGTTCAAAGTGTCCTCCTTGTTCGCATACACATGACAGAAGATGGGGACCCCACTATTTGACTGCTGGATCTGTCATTTTGTGATAAAACAGCCGCCACTATTCAAGCAAACGAGTCATCTGGTGATTAACGTCACGCAGGCCAGTATGATAAACACGCTCCTCATGTAGAGGTGTAGACTCTGCACTCCGTATCTGAGGCTCACGCGGAGAGAACCATGTCTTCTGTCATGTGTATGCGAACAATGAGGAGGCTATGAACATCAGCTGTGACTAAATTTCTGGACTGCTTGTGTGTAACTTGACATTATTGTGTGCCTACGCACACAATAGGCAGCAACTAATGTGGCAACTTTTTTTTTCGGCACTTTTTTAAAACAGCCTTAATTTTATCAAAATTGCTCGAATTGTTCTATAAATTTCCAAGTTGGTCTAGATATGGCTACAGTTGGTGTGTTTAAAGTTTCAGACCAATCTGATAAGTTTTGACCGAGTTATGACAAGTTTAAAGTGTGGTCATTTTCATCGGGACACGGTGTAGTGTTATAATGTTTTGAATCAGTGTGCTTTTATTGTAAAACCTTACTGAACATTTTTATTGCATGCATGCGTTTGCTTTAGTTCTGAACTTCACTGGGTGTCTGCCTATTAGGCTGTAGCTGATGTTGGTTCACTGCAGAATCATGCTGTGTTGTTAACGATCTATGCCGATGTTTTACAACTGTACAGCTTTACTTCTCCATGCTTGTCAATTTGAAGTGTTTTGCTGAATGCTGTATTCAAGCTAAATGGCTAGTCAGTAGTCATGTTGTAAATCCGTTTGAATTGTTCCGTCGTCTTGCTTTTTTTAATGATTGACTCGAGTCTTTTGATGCGCGTAAAATATTCATAAATTTTGATTTTGAGATTTGGTATGTTTAGAGTTTGTGGGCTTATTGCTGTGCTTGCACACAGGTGCTGACACGGTTGATTGCGTCGTCGTGTCCGGTCGTCTACTGGTTCATCACCGCGGTAACAACACCTGTCGAGCAGCTGCGATCCAGCATTGATCACAGCGAGCCGACCTCCTTGGAGAACAAATATGGCTCTACTGAGAACTTTCCGGAATCGGACTTTGCATACCCGGACGCGTTGAGCTGGAGTCAATCTTCCTTCAACAAATGTGTCATTGTCTACTTTCTTCTGTATTTCTTCTGTGGAACTGCAGCCTTCTCCAACTTTATGCCTTGGACGTAGGCTAATGTATACGTAATGACGCTGTGTGTCGTGGTGTGTGTTCTAGTTTTTTGTCATTTTTTCTTGGTTCATTTTTCAAAACGTGGCGATACTTAATTCATAGTTAGATGTGGATAAGAAGTAAAAATTAGCCGACATTAATGAGCACTACAGAACTGCCTGAAATAACAAGACAATAAAGGAATGTTGTTTTTGTGATGTTGCTGTCAGCTAGTCGAAATCCATTATATTGAATTTGTTCAACAAAGATAACGTCAATTCAATTCATGGAGTCGTTCACTGTTCAACATTTTGGTCCAATTTTGGTTACTAACGATTTGGATACTAACGATTTGATTAATAGCATGTAAGAAGAGGAATTTAGCAGTCGGAACATGTTTTCTTGCTTTATTGGGCATTGCTTTGTAGACTCATTGGTTTTTAGTTTTGCGAGATTGTCCTTGTTTTAGAACTCTCTTTTTCACATTTAATTTGCGGATGTATTTCTGCTAAGTGTCATATAATTTTTTGTTGCAATCACTAGTCCTCTAGTAAGTGATAGTATTTGTAGTGTTGTTTGTATCATTTAGTTAGTTGGTTTAAAATTTTATATCAGTTTGATTTAACTCTTGCAACATATTTGTAAAGGTTTTTTTCGTGGGGTAAATTATATGTTAATTTATTTGATACCTAATTAAGTATTTAATGTGTTCTGTGCTTGCAACTTAGGCCTAACAACGTATCTCGTTACTCTTGTAACATTATTACGCAATGCGTTCTTAGCTTTTACCAATGTCATACCTTTCACCAATATTCAATAGAGTTTGGATTAGTTTTAAATTTGACTCTATAGTAAGGTCTTCAAGAAATATATTCTTTTAAAATAATTAATTAAATATAGTTATTTTAAATTTTTGTCAAATTTATCATTATAATTTTTGCTCTGTATCGGACATTTGTTTGCTATTGTTGCCAGGTTGGAACCAAACTCTTTGACATAAATTGCAGCAAATTGAATAGGAAACCTAAAAATTTAAAGCTTAGACGTTCTTTATAAATTGATCATTTTCATTATTGTAACCATACACGTTATCTTTATGATACAAAGATCTTGTTCGGATATTTATTTCTTAAAACAATTAAATTTTTCATGTACATGTAGCAACACAGCAAGTCAATTATTTTATTGATCATAGAACTACAATACAGTTTGTTACAATTGTACAACTATAAACTAGACCATGAATAGCAAATTTTTGCATAATTTTAGGTTCATACATTTACAATAATGCTAACACGCACCCATATTTGCATAGAAAACGATCGCTATGGGGGTTCATTCACATACATTTCGAAAGATTTTCTTAAATTTTATCCTAATTGAAATGTAAAACGCTTAAAATCCATTCATATACCTCCATGACGTCATCATTCGGTTCACGCACAGAGTTTCCAATAAAAATATAAGATTTTCCTAAGATTCTCTCACAATCTTATGACTAAGATTTTCATAAGATAGCTTCCTGAATGAGGCCGCTGGTTACAAGATTACTACCTGTGAAACCTTCAAAATAAGTTCTTGTCATAGAGAACAATTCTACAACTGACAGGCTGGCTACACAGAAAATACATTTCCATATCATTATATTGTCTACGTAGTATAATATTTAAATAAACTTACTAGTTATTCATGGATAATTTACCCGCGAGTACCAAGCACTACGGGTGTCAAGTTGGTATAAAATTAAATTTAGATGAAAAATAACATTCAGATAGAAATTTGAATGAAAATCAAATTAGAACAAAAATTTGAAGTCACATTAATATAGCAAATTTCTATAAATATTTCACCATTATATATCTATGATAAAGGCACAAGCAATGCTGAACTCTTTAATCCCTGCCTATTATGAAAAAGCATGACGTTTGCACCTGACTATGCTGGCAGCTGGACGCCTCACAAAACCTGACGGTTTGGCATGATCGCCAGTCGGGTGTTCTTTAGAACGGGTCCCGATTTGGAATCATTATGACTTTTTTTTACATGATCCCCATGATATGTACATCAAAAGTGAGGCAGGATTTTTTAGCAAAATTTAAGATCTATTTTGCCAAAAGAAAAAAATAATAATTAGTTTTGAAAAAAACCTCTGAATTAATTTAATTAATTTTGAAGAGTTTTGTCGACGTTAATTAAGTTTTAAAGGGATTTTGCGACTTCCAATTCAATCAATTAAATCAATTAAATTTAGCTCTCGGTGGCTACCGGATTTATTTCAAAAGGGTTTTGGCAACGTTCAAGTTTGCTTTCAGCAGCTACCAGGAGAAGCCTCTCAATGACTGCGTAATGAATCCAGCCACTTGGCTGGCCTCGGTTTTAAGGCCGTCTGGGGGGATAAGTAGTTGAGGAGTTAAATAAAGAAGCTTGATATCAGAGGGTAATAGGCCATGTCAGACATTTTTTACGACCATGATCTTTACGTGACCTTTGGTTTGCGCGGGTAATATAAACTTTTCAAAGGTCATTATTATGATACACACGTTTAGCAATTAACAATAATACAGCCTACTGCCTGAAATCGATGCAACTGTTGCAACAGATTCTAAGCCAAATTTTGTTACTACATCTAATCGTTATGTACAAGTTAAATCATATTGCTCTGTACTACGATATCATCCAGAATCATTGCAGTACTGCAGTCAAACTATAAAACGCAGTGAAAGCGGCCGCCGAAATAGCATAAAGCAGCTAGGCCTACAATACCATTGCTGCGACTGTCCCTGTCATCATTCTAACGTCTTGTTACAAATTACAAATCAGACTATTTTAATTGATTACATACATTTAACAACCTGATACTAAGGACAGAAAATGACACAACGTTCACGTAATATTCATGTACAAAATGACTAAGCAAGTTAAGAGCGCTTACAAAAAAATTGGTGAAACAAAACTTGTTCAGAAAGGCTGCACAGGAATGACAGGACTTAAAATAAGTGGGCACATAACTTTTTTTCTCCGCACACACACACACACACTGTCAGAATTTGAGGGAACATTGTTCACAAGATTAAAATTATATTCAATCAAATTCTACACGTACAAAATTCGACATAAAATATTTGAATCTTTATCGCTGTGAAATATCAGCCGTGTGTTCCATTAACTTTGATCTTCATAGCCAGAGTACCGCATACATCAGAAAACTGAAAAAGAAAAAATTACCAAATAAAAACAACATCACCAATAATATAGCCCTACAACTGCATTATGGAAAGTCCTCAAAAACGCTAAAATTAAGTGCAGCATAATTTCTGAGCGGCTAAACCGCGAAAATAACATGTAGCAAAATATTTCATGTTTTGCAGCATCTAATTACATTATCTATAAATACTTATAAACTCTTTGATTCTTAATCAATAGGCTTAGTCGATAAAATAATTTATTAACCATAATTATACATGTACTATATTATATTAATCATTTTTATACTACATTGTATTAATATATTTTTAATCAAATAAATAATCAATCTATCAATAAAATTATTTATGAGCCGCATACTATGCTGCATTCATAAAAAATAACTTGTGTATCAATCTATCCATAACTTCCTCTTAGATGCCACACACGCATACCTCGTCTGCTGGCGGGGTCGGAGATGCGCCATCTATGGAGTTGAACGAGGATGACGAGCTGTTGCTGCTCGGTAGGTCGGTGCTGATGCGGCGTGTAGACGGCGTCTGCGTGCAGCCCCCACGCACCGGCGCCAGCAGCATAGAGGTGAACATCTCGACAAGTCGCTTGAAGCGTCGCGACGAACCTTCACAGCAAAGGAAATGATTACGCATGATAAAGTACAAATCGACTCATGCGGATCACAATGTCGTAACTATCAGGAACTAAAATGTTGACAATTCAATTTTGAAAGTTTGTCGGTCATACATAGTTGTTCTGCCGGAACAGAGCGCATGGTTCATAGCTCAAAGCATTGATCAACCATACCTCTTGACCATGAACACAAATATTAATAGTTATTTAAAGCCTATATGGTCATAAATTAACAAATTCTTCACATACTGGCTACAAATCCATTATAACGCAGCTACTACTGGCCTGTTGTGCGCC